>JAZGTK010008807.1:0-17891 GCA_036877625.1 Ambastaia sidthimunki | reverse complement strand
TAAAATAAGAACAATAAACGATGATGAATATATGCAGGCTATACATGTATAGATCTTTATGGAAATGAGGTGCTGTGAGCTATTTGTCCAGACATGAGCTTTGATACATGAGCCATTTATTTTGCTTCTGTCTGGAAAGCACTGAAACTGTTTTCATGGTCTAAGTATCAGAGCCACACACTAATCAGCTCACCAACAGCACAGGTCGACCCAATTCAAGGTCACAGAGAAACTAGCCCAAAAGCCTTTAACTGCAGAATTACACGTTTGTGGTCCCATGTGCACAATTTGTTGTTGTCTTTTTATGTTATAGTCACCAAGCTGAGGTCACTTCCCTCTCTGATGTGATTCAATTTACCTGCAAGTGTTTCCTCAGTACTGATGTCAGTCATAAAGTGAGGTTTAGTCTGCCCTCAGGCCTTGTTTGAATCCCTGTGGCAGCATTTTTTCAATGTAGCTCAGGTAGTCTTGTATGCAACATCAAGATTAGGGTTTGATTCCCAGGAACACAAACTCATCAAATGTAGACCTTGAATTTACTTTCAAATAAAAGCATCTGTCATGTGAAAAGATAAGTGAGTAAATGTAAGTTAATGACAAAAAATTAATGATCAGAAAATGTTATGTTCATACATATGATAATATCAAGGCTTCATGCAGTGTTGACGTGCAAATCAAGTGAGATATCTCCTACATGTGATGTTTGACCTCATGTTTCGTGAATTCACTTGATTCTGATGTTCCTAAACATCAGCAAACTTCACTAAACTTTACTTAAGACCTTTCATGTGGGGCTTTGAACACACGTGTAAATTTACAGAGGAAGAACAAGCCAACAAGGGTTTTATCACGCAGAGTTCCTGAACTCCTACCCGTGACTCACTGTTATATGAGTCAGTGTGAGTAAAGACAGCTGTGCTGTTCAATAGTTCATGTGTGGAAAGATATACATGAACCCAGAGCCCTTGATGACTGATGGTGATTACATAGTAACATCATCGCATAGAGACGCACAGTCTATAGGAACATGGAAGTAATGACCTTACTGAGGTGGCATTTGTTTCCACGCATCTAACCAACTTCAAGAAGTGGAGCTGTTCAAGCATCAAATCATCTGTGTTGTAGAATAAATATCTTGTTTTCTTGTTTCCAAATGGTTTATATCAAACTCTGAATATCTTACATAGATCTGATGTCACAAACCTTGTACATTTTTGTGAATTCAGTGGCAAGTTTATTTCCGGAATCTCTCATAGTTCTTTCTAAGCATCGCATTGGTTTTCACTGGACTAAAAACCAGTACCCTGTGATTTCTGGAACTTCCATAAAGCCAGCTAATCAGATTAGAGCCTGTGAATTGTAGTAAGTTCTGTGTAATTAGACCTTTGGCAAGTAAAGTAAAAAAGCTTCCACTTCATCCTTTGTAAATGGCAGGAACCAAAGGATGTCTCACCAACAGTTCATCTAAACAGCCCTATCTCAGTGTCTCATGGATAATAAAATAAAACAATAGTTTTATTGGGGATTACGTATGTCTGTAAGCAGCAGTTCACTAACTCTAAAATAAAAACAAGAGTACATAAAGTGTTCAGTTTTCTTAGCGCACCTGCCTGTCATTTTTCAAGTCTAAGACTCTGATTAGTTAGTTCAGGTGTGTTTTAATAGGGTGGATCTGTGCCGTGAAGGAACGTAGATATTCAAGAGCAGGACTAGGACATAATTGCATTTTCATACCTTCCAGAAACCAGTGTGGTTGATCCAAGGATCATCAGTACTCCAGAGCAGACAAATCCACAGGATACGGCTGCCATTCCAGGTGCAGTATCTCAGGTTTTAAAGCGGTGCTACATACTCTGATGTTCTGAAGTCTGCTAAAGTGATTGAGGAACACTGGGAAGCTCAAGTTTTAGAACCCTGATCCCTGCTGAACCTTCAGTCAGTGCTCCTTAGGGGCCGGGAGCTGAGCTGAGGTGCGCGGGATGAAGGAAAAGCTCTATCAGGCCTCTATCTGCTGTGGGATTAATTAGTCGCTAGATGGGAGGTCTTGAAAGTGTTGAGGCATCAGCAGACAGAGGGCTTCTGGGATATGAAAGCTGCAGGAGACTAAGATGAGGCATAGATGCTGGTTTGGGGGCGTGAGTTTGTGTTTTGTTGATCTGGATAGAGGCTGATCATTAAGTGCCAATGGAAAATAATTCCCGTGAAGAATATAGTCATGTGTTAAATGCTTTAACTGGGGAATCTTGATGATTGCAAATTATATTAAAATTATATAATTATATTTATAAAATTAAATAATATATATTTTTAAACTTAAAAAAAAATAATAATAGCATAATGCCCTAGCTGCTCATTTGCAACCAAAAGAAAGTATATGTGGCCATGCCTGCCAGTTGATATTATCAAAGCAAGATTTCAATTGCCTTTTTTGGCCTGGAAAAAGACAATTTGGCCTGAACATAGTGTCAGTGCTAGTTAGCTAATGTCCTTACAAGTCTCATTAGTTTGGTGTGTACAAGTGTATACAACTTTTGCGTTGCTTTCTTTTGTTACTTTTGACAGCCCCTGGCCCCCATTCACTTTCATTGTATGAAAGTGAGCAGTGTGATCATACTTTGTAGACTTGGCTTGTTGGTTCTGAGGGCAAAATGTTAATTGCTCTCCCTCTGTGTAAGTCTGCTATATAAATAAATGTAATGTAAATGTACTTTCAAACATCTCCTTTTGTACTTTTAAACATCTCATTTTTGAGTGAACTATCCCTTTAAGAAATAAGGTTCACTTGAATACTTAAGTACAATAAACCACCATCATCTAATTAGTTTACAAATATTAGCTTAGTTATGCAAGTTAGTACAAAACACTCTTATTATACATCAGATACACAGCAAAATATCAAAAATATTTTATTACCCCAAGACTGGATTTTTTGAAGCCAGTCTTTCTTGATGTGGTGTTTGTTTTCGAACAGTCTTGCCTCAAGATATTTCTGTGGGAGCTCTTCGAAACAAAGATGCCCCTGCTATGTTGAAACGACTCAAAAAAGTAAAAATAGCAGCTGTCAGTCATGTGTCCGGAGGCAAACACACATCACACAAAATCTCTCTCAAAAAAATGATGGAAACTGAGGAGCCCAAAATAAGCCTTTCACAGAGTTATCTTAGGACAGTTTAGATAGTTTTCATCAGGGAAAAGTTGACAGCTTGTGTGGTTGAAGTAGATATTTATGCATATTCACATATTTAAATTATTTAAATTATATTTCAGCATGCTTGTTATATGATTTGAACCAACTGTTTTGGTGGAGGACTGATTATGTAAGACATGGTCATTATAAACATGGTTATTATAGAAACTAGATTTTAACATTTTATTAAGAAAATGTGAGGAGGCCAGTGATAAGTAGTCAGTGATATTCTGGTCTCTATGGCTCAGGTAAGTTTGAATACCTCTCTGTACAGTTTAAATGTTCATTCATCTCTGTAACACAAACAGAAAAAGTACAGAAACAGTTACATGGCAAATGTTTTGAAGTCAGATGTTTTAAAAAAGTCTTTGCAAGCATCATTAAATACTTAAAGTAATTAAGTTTGAGTTTACATAAAAAATGTGATTGCGCAGTTTAGTTGGGCTTTCACACGACACAAGACAAGTGTAAAGCTTTTGTTTATTACTGACAGACTCAAACGGAATCTCTGTTTGATCAGTGTTTGGAAAAAGAGGCTTACTTTGATAGTCCACTGCCCGTTACAAACACTGACCAGATGAACAGAGCGAAACGGCTTAACTCGGTTTGGAGGTCATTAATGTAACTACCAAAGTGTGAAGCAGAAATTTGAGATACACAATATACTGAAAAGGCACTTTAGGGTTGAGATGTAATTGCCCAAACAAATCCCAGTAAACTAAGTGTGCAAAAACCAGCGTTAGAAAGAAACCAAATGCATAATTTATATTCTGTCAGCTCTGCACCTCCTGTAGTCATTCAATGCAGCGTATAGCTGTATATTCCCGCTCACAGCAGGAGACATGCTGGAGCAATAGAAATATTGTTAAATGCAGTTTCAGTGACTTATTACAGTGAGTTGCATTTCTTCTGAAGGGTGCTCGGTAACTGCTCTTGGAAAGATCTTATGACAGCTTGACTGAAAGCTCAGGGGACAAAAACAGCCTGGTGTGCATCAGAGGAGAAAAGAGGTGCTATTGTAGTTTTCTGCTGTCCACTCAGGAATTGTTTTCTGGTTTTCTTATTTTAAGGCTTGAAGATCAAGTGTTATTGTTAAGAGTTAAGTAATTTAGAAGTTGCATATTAGAGTTGTGAGCTTTCTTCTGCAAATCAAATCTTTTGACTAAATGTTGTAAACGTATTTGTGTTTTCTTGGACTGTTATAATTAAGATGTCAAGGTTTGGCTACTTAGCAGGGCTGGACAATATATCGAAGGAATCAAAATATTGTAAATGTACTTATTATAATGGTTAATAGATGTCATAACCACATCATCTGAACATTAAAGCATTACTCTCCTTTGGTAGCCATTCACATGTATCCATATATTTGAATAAATTATGTATATATTTTTAGTCTGTTGGAGAGCTTTAAGAAGCATGAAGTGGTTCAGTTTGATTCACAAGCCGATTAGTCAGTCCAATTTGAAACCATTCAGCCAAGAGCAATTAATTCGCAAATCACACTTGCATGCTGGCACACAGTGTATACTGTCAACCAGTTTTTTTATTTCAGGCCAGTGTTTCATTAACATCACACCCAACTCAACCACTGAACACAGCAGCAGGAACTTAACCTACAGTAAGCCTGTTTTTAGGTCATATCCCTTACTGCATGTTAATGTTCAGTTTAAATTTCCCCAGCGCCACCCCAAATCCCTGCCTGCTATATGGTTTCCCATCATTAATGGAAGCCAGAGAGGCGTAGGGTCATGGGAACTGATGCTCACTCCAGCATGCACCTCAGAGGAAGGATTATGGAGTATTTCATGTGGAGTTGTTGCTCTCAGCATTTTAACAGAATTCTGTGCATTTAGAGCAAAAGAATAATTGAGTGTTTACTGTAAGATTGACGCAACAGAGAAAGTTTGGCTTGCTCTCTCCATGGTAAGAGTGTCAATCAAAATTGCAAGGAAGCTAATATATTCCTTTTAAAAATCTTCTAGCATCCACAAGCAAACCCCCTCACCCCTCCAATGGCTTAATAGCTTAGTCATACTTTGTACGAGTTCACATGGACTTATTTGGTGTCTGAGCTGTACCGAGCCGGGGATTTTAGCAGCAGTTTAGCAAAGCTGACAGACACACCGTCTGCATTTTTAAAGGAGGGAAAAGTGGAACATTTCACAAGCACTGATGTGTTTCTTAGACCTTTTCAATGTCCTCATGTGCCTTTCTCTGAATCAGTTTCAGAAACACACTGAAAACTGTTTCTTTAAAATACAAAGGTTAGAACAGTTCACATAAACATGAAAATGCGTTATGATTTACCCTCATGTTTTTTCAAATCATTATGACATTCTGTTTCTGTGGAATACACATTTTTGGATAATATTTTGGTCACTCTTTTCAGATAATTAGGTGAATGGGGACTGGGGCTGTCAGAAAGCAAAATTACAAAAAAAAAACCATGATAAAAATATCATCATCATTTGTCTAAACAACTAGGATACTGATGTACTGTATTCTGAAGTCATATCATAGATTCGTTTGAGAAATAGGCCAAAAACTAAATTAATTTTCACTGACAATCTTCTGTTCCACTGAGCAGCTGCACAATTTATGAACAAATCATTCTGGCTGGTTTTGCAAACTGCATAAACTGACTCTCTTTAAAGTGTGGCCATCCTTCCTGAACTCTTGAACTCTCAGATTTAGCACTTAAAAGTAAAAATTTAGGAATAAGTGAATAATGACAGAGTTTATTTTTATTTATTTAATGTCATTTTTGGGTGAGCTGCTCATTTAAAAGCGAGCCATTTAGTTTTCAGTCATATGAAGTGGTGAACAGACTGTACTATAGGTGAGAATGCAGCATTCTTTTAAAGGATTTGATCATTTCTGTTCTGCCTAACTGCATCTCAACAGCCTCCCTCATCTGAAGTCTGTTTATGAAATCTGAATTATGAGCTTTTGATATCAATCTAAAAGTCATTTACAGCAAGACTGCAGTTTATCACCGTCATTGCGCACGCCAAATGAACTGCTCTCAACTTTCCTCAAGAAAAACAGAATAAAGCTAAAATTAAATTGTATTTGGCTTGATCACTCTTTAAAGGCAGTGTACACACTACAAGTTTTAGAAGTGACAATTTAACCATGTGTGTGTGCACAGAATACAGGAGTCACTCCTGAAATTGGTGGCTGTGTGTGCTGGTCAAAGTGTTAAACCAATCTTTAAACCAGTCTGAGTTTATTTTCATTTAGGTGTGAGTTTATTGCCTAATGTAATCAACAGTGCCTGATTTACAGAGCTTTGATTGGATCAATCCAGCTAGTGACTGAAGACCTCTGAGATGTTGAGTGGACAACAGATCAATAGAGATAAAGTAGGATTTGCTCGGAAGAGATGCAGGGCTGACGTAGTAGCCATGTGGACATACATACATTAAGATTCTCCCACGGAAAGTGTGAAGGCCTGTGTCACGGGAACTAGCATTGACTTCTGCTTGTTCCTCTGAAGCTATTGCCGATCCAGCAATACTCTGCATGAGATAGGACAGATTTTTATGGAGTGTTAATGTGGATGGATGCCGCATTGGCTTGTTTGCCACTAATGGTTAAGCCAAATTCACGAGATATCTTAAAGGGTGGCTGCTTGTCCAGTTGTATTCCTCCTTTAAGTGGAATTGTAATTGGTAGACTTAAATTAGTGGTGATGGCGTCTCTGCTGAGCATCTGAGGACGTGAGAACTTTATGCTTCAGTGGTGCATGTATGTAGCTTTTTGTATTGACAGCATCAGTTCAGTTACTGATTAGCTTACAAAAGTTTTGCAGTTCGACTTGAATAAGGCTTCTTCCATCTAAACCAGCTCAAAATAGTCCTGCTTTATCTCTGATTTCAACTGTCAAGTCATTCTATTGCCTTACAGATACTGAAATTTAAAAAAAACGATGCTATTGGTAACTATGCTAAAAACTAACTATGCTATCACAATGCTATTGGTAAATTTCATCAATTGTTAAGAAAGTTTCCACGCATCACTTATATTAAATGGAAATCAGCTTGGACATTTTGCAAGATGTCCTTTTGTGCTCCATAGGAGAGATCAGGTGTCTAGAATAATATGAAGTAAATTAAAATGGATTTTGTACTGAACTATTGCTTTAAGGATCTGGTTGTTTATTAACATGCTTTCACATCTGTCCTCATTGGGTCAATGCCTGCTGAGATTGATGTAGTTTGACCTAACCTTGTAGTTCCTCAAGCCATGAATGAGGAATACGTAGTTCTCATGGGCGAACAGTCATCTCTGTATTACTCTCTCACACACACACATAGACCAGATTTCCTCTCAAATGTGTAAACTGATGACAATGACACTAACGAAAAATAATGGCTTATTTATAGTGATTTGACCTTTGACTTTCCACAAATCTTCACCCAATGCCCTGAATGTCCTGATTCCCAGAATGTCCTGATTCCCAGAATGTCTTCATGATTCTTCAGACAGAAAATGTAATCGGAATTAAATCGCATCTGATCCACTTGCACTCAGCCGTCTAATAGTATAAGAGCTTTTGGACTTCAACAAACAGTCACTCAGACAATCACTTACTTCACTCCAGATCCAAACTTTCCCACCAAAGTAGCCCACCCCCATCCCCTCCCACTTTCTGTTTACATCCTTTCACTTGCCAGCAAGAATCCATAGCACACTTTTAAGGGATTATGGGAAAGCTTTCTCTGTTGATAAGCTCAGCTCCTCTTAAAAATTTTGCTCTGATCCCATTTGGAACGTAAAAGCAGATGCAATTTTACGGGAACAGAAAGAGTATTAAAGCACTTTGCAGTAAAAAATATCATATCAAAACAAACCTGACAAAGAAAACGACCTTCTCTTGGAAAATATGATTTTAATTGCCTAGACGTTTTCACATTACACATGCATCTTTATTATTCTGAGTTTTAAGTCAGCATAACCATAACGAAAGCCTAACGTTTTCCATAAATATTGAAAAATTAAAGATAATGTGGTTTGCAGGTACGAACAGGCTCTTTAGTGTCTTGGGTGCAATAACCTGAGGTAAAATTTCCCAGATAGCTTTAGTCAGGCCACAATTAGCCACAATACCTATTAAATTTAAACACTTACTTATTACATTTATATGGTTGGTAATATTTCTATAAAATGAGTTATTCTGTGTAACTGCTTTGGCCACTGTTGGTTTTTCCCAGCCATTTTTATGTCTGTTTTTTTAGTTAATTGGCTCTTGTAGTTTTTCTGTGCTCTTGTTTCCTGTTCATTCTTTTCTCTCTGTTCCCATCTGCTCATACTTTTCTCCTGCCATCACTCTTCGGCCCTTGTTAAAATGTCTGAGGGAGAGGCAAGGCCCTTCCATTCACCTCGACAGCCACTGCGCTGCCCTCAGCGGGCCGTTTTTTCACCCGCGCTCCTTTCTTTTAAGCCCTCTGACAGCAGCCCTTTAAAACCAGCCCCGACGTGGCCCATTCATGACTCCCTGTCTGTTCTCTCCCTAAAACTTAACTGGTCTTATTTCTTTCTTGTCCCTGCCCATTCATTTCTGCCCTTGTAAATGCTAAATGTGAACACCATTGTGCGGGCCAGAGAGCAGGGGCACAGAATTCCTGAGGAGCTATTGAAGAGGACCAGGGAGGGTTGACAAAGGATACAAGCGATCCCGAGACAGAGCATTGGCAGGCAGATGAAAGGAGAAACCTTGTTCCTACTCCAAAAGGGATTTTCAGCTGAGAATGTAAACCTCAGACGGTTGGATTAAGAACTCACCTTTCAACCTTTATTACACGGATAAACACAGACTGACTTTTTATAAACCAGCATGCTTGTGCCGCATGGTGCAAAAGCCAATATTCATGCATTCCTGTGACATTCAGAAAAGAGCGCTTATGTTTCATTTAATAAACAGCTTTAATGTCTACTGGGTCTTAGGATGAGAAATTTGCGAGTCATGAATATACAGGGTAGAGTAAACATCACAAACAGCTTATGCTGTGATATCGCTAACACTGATAGCACTGAAACACAGTTCCACAGCAAGATGCAATTCATCATGCATGAAAATACAACAATATTATTATTATTGAGTTTTTAAATAATGGTAGTCAACAATAGTCAACCATAATATCTATAAATGTTATTCAATTTTATTTTATTAAAGTTTTTAACTTTATGAAAATACATGTTTCCACACTTTTGAAATTTTTGTCAGTGCATCTTTTATGACCAGGCATATTGCATACAGGCCACCAAGAATGTTGTCCTGGGCCCTGTCATGAGGGGCCCACTAAATGTGTCTTGACACTGCTGAGTGTATAGTGTATATAATTGTGACCCAGGCCCCATTTATTCTAGAGGTGACCTTCATTAGAATATATATTTTAAGTGATTTAAAAACTACTAAACTACTATTTATTTACTTTATTTATTTGATAACTTTTATGTAATTATGAGGCATTCATTACACACTTTGCCTACACACTTTCAAGGTTTCATGGCATACTAGAAACCTTTTTGCCTACATATATTCCTACTAAGTATATCACAATTAATTCAGATGTTATTGAATAATTCTTGAAATAATTATAAAATTATAATACAAATAATAATAATAATACTTATAAAAATAATGTAAATACATATTTCCCACCACTAGGTTGAATCTGTAGACCACCGGTCCACTAAGTCTTGCTCAATGAGGGGCCGGCCTGCTCTTGACATTGAACTTTTAGTTCAATCGTCCTGTTCAGTATTCTGAGCATGTTGCTTAAATCTTTAATTACCTGTAAGGATGTCAGTAGTGGGGCTGTTCTCAGGCCACACTGAATGAATAGCACTTAGAGAGATAATAACTGTGCGTGTGCAGGCATTAACCGCAGACTCATTATGAGCCACTCAGGAGTGGATATTGAATGCTTCTTTAATGGACGACACTAATGGCAACCTGTAATGGACTGATTCTACACCACCAGAGATCGATGTCTTGCAAAACGTGAGCGTCTGCTCCTAATAAACGCAGAGAGTTAGCTTTCCGAATGCCATCACATAGGAAAATTTGTGTTGACCCTTGGCAGTCAGTATCCAGTCATTTGAATGCACGTTAGCTATCAACTTGGGTCTCTCCTTCAAAATAAATCGAATTTTCTTTTTATCAGGCAAGTTTGATTGCTTAGAAAGTTATTAGTCCTCACACTTATTATGAGCAATTGAAGAGTGAGTAACACAAATAAGACCCTACTAATAAGACTACTATCAAAACTGCAAACCCTGAATTGAATATACTGTGTTCATAAATAGGCCTTTATTTACTTGTTTTGCTTATTTATGCATAAATATTCTGTTTCTGTAACGCAATGTTGTAAAATTGCAAAGACATTCTGGCACAGTGTGATGTCATTAAGAAATAAAAACTAGAGTGTTTTTTTGTTTTTTAACAAGTGCACAATATAACTTAACAAGTATAATTTAAGAGAATCGTCTCATGACTGCCATCAGCAACATCAGTCTCAGAAATACAGGGCTGTGAGATTCTGAGTAACTCATTTTTATTCCCATGACAAGAGCGCTTATGAAACCTGAAGAACTTCTTGTTGCTTGTCAAAGGCTCTCGAAAATAGATGGAATTCATTATGGCGCATTTACGGCGGTTTAGAATGCGTCGCTTTTCACCTCAAACGATAATTGCGAGCACATCTGGGATATTGACGCAGGCTGAATCATCAATTCACTTTTAGGGCTTTTGTGCGTGTTTGTTTTTAAAGTCTGAGAAGACAAAAAGGTCACAAAGTTTGATGTATCAGAAAAAAGACAAAGGCAGAGACATCAAGAATCGTTTTTTGAGGAGAACTTCCTCCTCACAACCTCCACCTCATTTTTTCTTGGCACATCAATAAAATTGTTGTTTCCATTCTTGGTAATCTCCGCCCACCCTCCGTCTCCCCTCTACCGATATCAGGGTTTCAATAGGAAATGTGAAGGATGGGATTAAACTTCTGAAAAAGGAAATCAATTAATGAATTGCAATCAAATAAAGACAGAAAAGTGATGGACCGCATGGCGTAGGCACTTCTTTTAATGTAGATGCCTTGGGTGAATGTTTTTAAAGGCTATTATGATTCTAATAAAGTGTACTGCTGATTGCTTTATGCTTTTTAAAAGCTGAATCAAGACCCTCAAAGAAGACTCAGACCCATACCAGAGCCTCTAATGCAAGATCCAGACCAATACCAGACCTCCAAACCAAAAACTCAAGACCATTACCAGCCCCTTTAGCTCCAAGATCCAGATTAATAACAGACCCCAACTCTAACTTTACCTTACTTGACTTGAGCTCCAGGTACAAAATGTATCTTCAGTTTTAGTTACACCTTTACTTTCGTTTTCATTGCTGCATGATCTTGCAGTGATCAGCAGTGTTCCCTCATCTCCAGCTCCTTTGGAAATTATGTGCATCTTCATTTGCCCATTCCCGTATAAACCAGTAAGTAATGTGTCTCATTAACGTTTTCGCAATGGAAGAATATTCGTGACTTCTTAAGTGAAGTGTGTGAAAGATAATGAACATGAACACAACTTTGGTATGATGATCAACAGACGATGAAACCTTTTCTCCATTTCTCCTTGTCATCCTTCTGCAACAGAGGAGTACTATGAAACAAACTCTCTTTTATACATCTCTGTACATCTTTTTTCCTTTACTTTCTCGTTTTTTTTTGTTTGTTTTTTCCCATGTGAGTGTAGAGCGAATCGGCATGATAATAATGAGATTTTTGCACACTTTTCAGTGTTTCACAAGTTTTGTGTTTACCGCTGAATAAACTAAATGAGGGATGGGTGACAGAAATGCAGTTTTATGACTGCTAATAAGAAGCATCTTGAAAATGTCTCTCAGTGCTAAAATGAGGATGGCACTCAGTTTGTGATTAATGAAGGCCAAAAAAATCCCTCATCCTTCATTGCTTTAATTTTTGGGGATAGAGGCGGCTGTACCCCTTTTGTTTTTACTTTTCAGTGCTGTGGGGCATTTCAAGCTGATTACATGCCTCTTTATCTCCTGACATTACTGACAACTTGAAAGGGAATTCATGAATTTGTTTAATATCCTGCATGAATACATTAGCATCACAACATGGCTGGGCTGCTGGCAAACACATTTGTGTCTTTGCTGCAGTGAGCAACAGAAGATTATATAAACACCAACTTCTCAAAGACAGATTTCAGTGTCACTTAAAGTTTTTGGGGCAGTAGAGGCAAACACTAGAGGCTTTACTGTCTTTTTGATGATTTGGCATGGTGAATATGCATAAAAAGGATTAGATAAATACATTTTCTGAAGCAAATGTGAGAGGTGTGCGCTCATGCTTGCCAAAGTGTTGTTAAGTGGTTATTATGTTGTTCTGAAAGTTGCTAGGTGGATTTTCTTACCAGTCCAGGTAAAAAAAACCACCTCTTAAAAGTCTTATAACATTTTGGGTTTCTTGATATGGCTTATGACTTCAGTGGAAGTCTAGGGATTTTTTTCAAATGTTTCATTGTCCACCAGTCTACAATTATAAGTTTGATCACTAATAGTTAGAGGTGTTTGTGAATAACAGTTATAGTGATTGCCTTACCAAGCACCACTTTTAATTTGTATATTAATTTATTATAGTCTAACGAAACTGGCATGCAATACTAGATCCAATAAGACGGTACAAAATATATTTAGTTTTCTAATTTTAGAGTAAATAAAGCAGGTATTGTATGCAATGTCTGTCAGTCAACAACCTCAGTAAATAGCACAGCACAAAAATGGATTATTTGAGGGCATGAAATAGTTTAATTTAGAGCATGCCCTGGAAAACACTGGCATCATGGAAAGCATTAATAATTGACACTGGAAAATCTAAATGTGCACAATGTGATATCTTAACTCAAATTCTTTAGAGGGCTTTTATCGCCTCATTTCTAGTGTTGATTAATATCTAAAAATCTGCACACATTTTACAAATGTGCAGGACAACTTGATTAGGTTTGTGTGTGTGTGTGTGTGTGTGGCAATGTTTCTCACCTCGACAGACTGTGTGTGTACAGCTTAAGTGTAAAGATTAATTCCTCTCCGCTATCTCGGCCTATGGTGTGTGTCTGTGGTGTGACAGGGGTTAATCGACGTATCTCAAAGTTCCCAACCCCACTCTTTCCAGTGCTGCTAAAAACTGATAGGCATGCAAGAGGCAAATTGGAAAGGATTAAGCTTATGTGATAGAAAAGCCCCGTAGCCAATGACCTGTGGGCTGGTGTCCATCTTGAGACAGAGCTGCTGGAGTTGTGAGGCTCCGTGTCAACACCTCAGCTCAGGGAATCTGGAGTGCGGCTCTCCTGCTGGGACACTGGGGGGCCCAACTAGCCCTGCTAGTTCCATTGAGGGCTCAACTGATCCCTGTTTCTATTCTATGTTTCTACTCTATGATACTTTTTTGTCACTAAAAAATTTTTCTAAGGTTACAGACCCTCAAGTTTCGACTGAAGGCAGGAAATGTTTTCAACAAAAATGAATGGATGACGGTTTAGTGTTTCTGGTCAAAAGACAAGCAAAATGCCGTATGTTATTTCAGGCAGTGACTGGTTATTGGTTTTGTGGTAGACTTTTACACATTTAGTCTGAGTTGTGAGGTATATCAATGTAAAATTGTGGGCAATCACAGAAATATCATTTTAAAACTAGATTGTTTCATGTTCTGAAGATAAGTACAGGATGGGTGGTCTTTGTTTGTGTAAAAGACACATGTTGGGGTGTTAAGGGTGGTTACTAGGGCTTTTCTATGTGGTTGCTTATGTGTTCTCTGGTTGCTAGGTGGTTGCTTGCTAGACTACCTTTAAGGGTCTATGATTTTTTACTGTGTATGACTCTATATGTCTTGTGTTCATTTCTTAAATGTGGCTCTATAGGTTTTTTCCTGTTTTATCTCCTGCTAATCTGTGAAAATTGACTAGAAAAATAATAAGATCTCTTATCATCAAGCCACAGATCTGAGGTATAATTTATGTCCATAGCAGAAGCAGACACGTTTGTTTGGGCTTAACAGAGACAGGTTAGGTAATGCGTGTTGTTACAGCTGATTTCCTGGTTAGTCTGTCAAATATGTGACGTCTGTTTTTCTATGTATTTTTCCAGGTCTGCTCATTGGCTCAGGATGTGCTCTGTACCCTCTCGGCTGGGACAGTGAGGAGGTCCAGCAGACATGTGACAACAGCTCAGACCAGTATGAACTTGGTATGTCTTCACAACACCTTCACTTCACACGTATCTTCATGCATCCACATCATTTACGCAATGACGTTACTGAACAATGAATACAATGAGTCCAACGCGTGGTATAATATATATATGTGTGTTCATGGAACCTACTTGTCTGTTTTATCATATCATATATAAGTCCAATTGTTCAGAAAAATAAAAGCACAGCTCTTTTAACAAGCCAGAAGATTGAGGTATCATTCATGTTTGCTGTGATGGTGATGTTTGTCTTTGGAAAGACCCCCGTTATGAAATAAACTATCACAGACTGTGAGCCTGGGGCCCAGAAACTAGTTCTATAGAATACAAATGACCATTCTTTCATAAGTCTGATCCAAAATAATCAGACAAAGTAATCAATCCTATAAAGTTTCAGTTCAAGGAAATTGTTTTGCATTCAGTGCCAAAACTACTCCAATATCAATGAAAGACTGTGTTCACAAATCTCAGACCTCGGCTGTTTGTCAGCAACAATATTTCTCATAATAAAGCAACAATATCACGTTACTGTAACAGAGGCTTTTTAGAGTGAAAAACTGTTGCATGATGACTTCAAAGTAAATGTCTCAAAAGAATGGAGAACTAAGCACGTCTGTTTTCACTCAGAGGAATTTTGCAGAGGATTTGAAAGCCAAGGGCAACTTGACAATGATTGTTGGCATGCAAGTCACAATGATGGAACAAGCAAATGTTGAACAAGCATCAAAATCAGTTATCTAGGGGCTTTTGGTCTTTTGGCATACCAGTGAGTAAAGCTACAACAGTCTATAATAAATGACTCAGTTGTGAAATGTTTGGTTTCTGTTCATTTTGTAATTTTAATTGAATGCTGGAATACTAGTCATCACAAGACTTGTACATTCCTTCAGTTGGATTCTGTGTCAAACACGGATGCCCTTGAACAGATATGAATGCAAATAACAACACGTCAAACTGCAATTTTGTGATTTTCTAGTTATATCATTTATCATCATTACGATCAGTTTTTCTCCTTTTAATTTGAAGCTTTATTTGTACTTATAAAATATTCATCACTTCACTGATTTTAAAAGTTATATTGTGTTTACTTGACTTTGAAATGAACTCCAAATTTCCAAATCATGACAAGTTTTTTTAACAGTTGAATTGGTGGAGCATTAATTAATCTGCATCTAAAGCATATTAATAGCAATTAAACATATTAAGTATATAAAACATAATACAGGGGCTTAATCCCTGTGTTTGTGTATTGTTTGTGTATTGTGTGTTGTTTGCATGTAATGTGTTTGTGTGTGGCAGCTTTTGGCTTTACTCGTGAGGTTATATTTTTGAAAATGTCATCAAATATAGTGAAAACAAATCAAAACAACTTCACTAGTAAAAGGGTTTGGGATAAAAATGTTGTTAGCTTGCTAATGATAAATAAGTGTTAAATAAGGAAATTAAAGGTAAATGAGTAAATAAATAAGTAAATAAGGAAGTTTCATAACGTCTACGAGATGTCCTGAAACTAAAATTGTGTGTGATTTGAGGCTCTGGCAGAAAATATGTGCTAAAATATTCATTGCTTGGCAAAAATTGTTATTTGAAATGTAATAATTCATATTTAAATTAATGTTATGTTTATTTTCATTAGTTTATCCCACATATCTAATAGTAACAATAGAATGAAAATAGAACACAGGCCTCGTGCCTATTTTTTGTCCTATTTTTATATAAAACAATTTGTACTCTATTCATGAAAAGTGCAGCTGGTGTTTGTTCTGTAAATATGAGAAGGTTTTTCCTCTTTCTGCAACCTAGCATAGAAAACAGAATAAAAACACATAGATACTTTTGATCCCATTTTTTAAAGTGACACACCATTTCTTCATCTTTCACACATCTGACCGCTTCTTTGAAGTTAGCCGTCAGAAGTTGCATTGCTTATACACTTGTGAACACTGCATCTCTTGCTTCTGTCCTCAGGCTCTTGTCAGATCGGCTGGGCGTATTATTGCACCGGGGCGGGCGCCGCCTCCGCCATGCTGCTGTGCACTTGGCTCGCCTGTTTCGCAGGGAAGAAACAAAAGCAATACCCGTATTAAAAGAACCAAGAACAGCCTCAAGCAGGACGAAGGCCTTAGACTCAGTGGAGACCAGCTCTGCTGCCCAAGGCGTGACATCTCTCCTACGTTAATACTCCAGCTCCGGCTCTCAAGCGCTCTGTAGTCATAAAGACTCGCATCACTCTTGGATGTTTGTGTGATGAACGTGGGCATGAAGTACTCCAGGAGGCCTGACTATAGCACATTCACTGCTTTCATTAAAGCCAGAGAGTTTATAACACAAAAGGACCAAGTACCGTTTTTATGATCAATGTTGTGTGTGTTCTTATTTCTTTATGTCTCTGGACTTGATATTGTACTAGTGAGCTCTGGTTCAGGTATAGAAAGACTGTACTTGAAGTCTGTGTATATATATGTATATTAGGGCTGCCCTTTAACAGTCGACCAAACGTTAGTTGAAAGGAAAAGGCTTATTTCAAATTTCAATTAGTCTATTAGTCACAGAAAAAATTAAAGTCACGCAGTCTGTGATGGACAGATATGTGGTAATAATAAAATCAAAGGACATCAAAAGTGTTAATTTCGAGGAAATTAATAAATTACCCAAAATAGCTGATGTGCAAATTCTGTAGGTAAATTCTCAGTCAAAAAGACCTGTATAATGTAGCCTGTTATAATGTATTATAACTGTTTTTACAATTTATAAAGATAAAATGCATTGCAGTTAGATATATACAAATATACACAGACTTTTCCAAAAGGTATATTCAATACTATTGTGGAGTTATATTTACATATCCATTGTGAAATGCAATAATATTCATGGTAATATCTCTATATTGCTTTTCTGTTTTTGATCATTTTTACATAAATGTATACTAGATATATAAAGTACAATGTTTGTTCTGACAAATATTTTTATCTTATTTACATACTGTGTTAAAGAGACAAGGAATCGTGTATTATAAGATTCATTTTGTGTTTGTAAATAAAATCTGCTTCCCACCATTGTTTTATTTTGCTAACTGGGTAACTATGGCAATACACAGTCTTTACTGTGTTGTATGTTTTACCAGTTTTATACATGTCATAATATTTGTTGTCTTAAAGGCACATAAAAGGTAAATAGTTATTGTTAGTGGCACCAAATGAGAAAACAAACAAAAAAAAACCATGCACTTTATATATACACCTACTCCACAGGTAAGTTCATACTTTTAACTATGTAGTAAGACAGCTTAAGAATTTGAACAGTACTACGACATACAATTTAGTGTCTTATACCACAGACATAACATCTAGCAAAATTCATTCACCTTAAAACTCATTATTAGTTCATTTGTCAATTCAAATATATGAAAAGCTAATATGGTAGTTCAGC
>JAZGTK010008806.1:0-12100 GCA_036877625.1 Ambastaia sidthimunki | reverse complement strand
ACGCAGACAGCGGGGCCCGCGGCGAACTGTCAAAACAAAGCCACGTGCCCCAGCAAACACAACGACCAACATAACACAGACAACAAACCCGGGATGATCAGACCGGAGTCCTGACAATAAAACCTTGGGTTTCCATAAACATTCCCTCTTATCAGAGTTTATACAGACCAAACAATTTTTGAAACCCCACAATCATGAGACTGAACAATAGTGAAAAAGCATAAGCAAACAGAAAAATATAATAAAAAGATAAATGAATAAATGATAAAATACTTAAATGATATAATGATAAATGATAAAAATAATCAAATGATAAATTATATGACTAACTAATGATTTTTAAATGATTATAAATAATTATTTGAAAAAATGATTATAAATGAATTAAAAACAAAACATACAAATCAAAACAAAACACAAACAATTTGCGTGTGAGGATTGAAGGATCCTTCACTCCCCCCTCTTAATCATATATGACAAAGTTAAATGATTATTGCAAGCAAACTTTTATAAATCTCATCAAAACACATTTATAAAAAGTTTGGATGGCCAGTCCATACTTTTTCCTTATACATGTTCTTAAAAGAAGATTTCTGTCATCCCGCGTGTCAGCATCGGTTGGGGGAGTGTGTCTAACATTGGGTGATGGCCTGGATGTGAAAGGCCTTGTGACAGTCAAGCGTCCGATAAGACAAATCAACACCTTTATGGCAGTATACAAGAGTAGGATGATTATTACTACAGGTGCTTTTAAAATGATTCCAAAGTGGTTTCAATATTGATTTAAACCACATATTCCAATCAGATGAGAAAAGACCATCATTAAGTTTAGTTACTTGCTCATGCAGTACCTTAGCTAAATTATGGACAACTTTTCCAGTACTGTCTGGAATATATGAACAACATTCAGCTGCAATCACTTTACAAGTCTCACTAAAACCATATCCAGAGCCATTCAATTTTGCAAAACAACCCTCCTTATTGCGTGTATTCATCTTAAATATTAGCAATAGAAATGAGTGTGATATTGGCTGTAGTCTCAAATGCTTCATGTATTGCTTGTTATTTTACTCTGCAAATCAGTTACTTCTAAGAATGAAATAACTCTTCCTTACAAAGTGTGAAGAATTCCCTTCCAATTTTACACTAAGAACAAATGGATGGCTTGGTTCAGTACTGTTGTACGCTGGCAAATACCATGAATTAAAATGGGGATGAGAACAATTTCTGTAGCAATCTGCTTTCCCATAAATAATCAACAACCTTAAAAACACATCTGTAAGAATATGACATTGTCAGTGGTTCCATAATCGTGCACTTGGCACCAGCTTCACCTTTGATGCAATTGAAATCCCCAAAAATCATCATGAAAACATACTCTACCACCCCTTACTGCCTGTAATTTAGCTTTTCTAACTTTAACTTTCTAGCTGCGACTCTTGAAGCTCAGAATATCTCTGCTCGTAGAATGAAGACGCCCAACCAGAATTCATGAACTCTTGCCAGTCTGTCCTTACGGAAGAATTTTCAGCAATTTTGTCTGCTGGTGGTTGTCGCCAAAGAGAGTCCTTGGTATGATAAGGCTTGAATCTCTCAGCAAAGTTCTTGACGGCCACTGACAGATCTGCAAAGATATAAAAACACAAAAGCAGAAAACAAGAGAGCTTCATGGCCATAAAAACAACTTTGTTTAAACAATTTCATCAGGAAATAATTTTGACTCCCATAAAATTATCTGGCGACTAGACTGCAGTTGGTGTAAGCTATCCATGAGCCCCCACCCACCATATCTTCATCATGAGGGTGGCGCCCAAGTCACTAAAAGACAAGGTTCTTCCTCATGACTCCATCCTACAGCATTTCGCCAGGTTGTTTAAGATTTGGGAGTATGAGCTAATTTACAGTGACTAATATGTGTTCATCTAGTTTTACCTAGCAATTTTACTGGGTAAGACCACATAAGGACCATCCCATCTTGGTTTTAGACCTAAATGCTGTAATTTTTAACGCTTGAGCCTTCTGGGCTGTTTGGCAAAGCTGTAGACTCTGTTGTCAACAGGTTCCAGGAGACTCGTAAGCAGGCGGAGGCATTTCAGCGGTTCCTCCCTCGCCGATCTCTTTCTCTGGGGGCTGTTAGGCGGGAACAGAGTGTCGCGTCCCGTTCTCCCCCTTTAAGGGTGCGGGTTATGTGGGGCTCAGCCTCGAAGCCCGGTAGACCAAGACAGGATCTGAAGACCGTCTTGGTCTCTAAGAGGGCTTCGAGGAAACAGTCCTGACTGTCCTCGGTCAGGACCTCAGAGGGTAGCCCCACCAGGGGGGCAACGGGCACTGACATCGCTCGTTTCTCCTCAGGGCCCTCTGGAGGCCAAACTGTTAACCCTGCCACCTCTGATGTTTCAGGTTGCAGCAGCCTCAAAAAGTGGCTCCCTCCAGTGTTTGCCAAAATCAGCAGACATGGTGTGGAGGCCACCGCTATTACAAAAATCAGATCTAAGTTTCTCTGCAGAAATCTCTTTACAGGGCTTGGATCAATGCACTCAGAACTTACTAGAGGCCAGTATCGAGAGACTGGTACCCTTAAAAGACTATCTGGTGGCCTGGAAAGCACTGCCTCATGTGTCGCAATGGGTCCTGAACACAATAGAACTAGGCTACAGAATCCAGTTCAGTCAAAGACCGCCTGCCTTTGGCGGGATTCTACCCACTCTGTTGGGTTCCACTCAGGCTCTAGTTATGGAAAAAGAAGTAGAGACTCTCTTAAGGAAGGAGGCCATAGAGTTACTGCCGTTACTTCATAGTTCCAAAGAAAGATGGGGGGATGTGTCCTATCTTAGATCTGCATCTTCTGAACCGCTTAGTCATGAAACTGAATATCAAGATGCTCACTGTGAAGCAGGTCGTGAATCAAATCAGATCAGAGGACTGGTTTGTCATGATAGATCTGAAAGATGCGTACTTCCACATCCCCATCTTTCCTGCACACAGGAAGTTCCTGAGGTTTGCTTTCAGGGGCAAAGCTTACCAGTATCGGGTGCTTCCTTTTGACCTAGCACTCTCACCCCGCACTTTCACAAAGGTTGTGGATGCTGCCTTGGCTCCTCTGCGATACCAGGGCATCTATATACTCAATTACATTGATGATTGGTTGATTTTAGCTCCTTCAGAGCAGGTTGCAGTTCGACATTGAGATGTCGTTCTAGCTCACATGAAACAGTTGGGGTTCAGACTAAACACTGGGAAAAGTGTGCTTTCTCCAGTGCAGAGAACAACTTATCTGGGTGTAATTTGGGATTCGATAATGATGCGGGCACATTTGTCCCCTGCTCGAGTAGATTCGATCCTAGGCACAATCAGTCAGAGAAGGCCAGTCATGCACTGTAAAGCAGTTCCAATGATTGCTAGGCCTCATGGCAGCCGCTTCCAATGTAATTCCATTCGGTCTGCTGCACATGAGGCGCTTACAGTGGTGGCTCAAAACCAAGGGGTTTTCTCCAAGGGGGAATCCTTTCCGCCAGATCAAGGTTACACGGCGAGGCCTATGTGCCTTAGACATGTGGAAGAAACTTTGGTTCCTTACAAAGGGCCCGGTGTTGGGAGATCGCTGTTGCCGTGTCACATTAGCGACCGATGCATCCCTTACCGTCATGAGTGGCTGCCCAGCCCGAGGTCTTTGGGAAGGTCGCCAGCTTTCCTGGCATATCAATTGTCTGGAGATGCTGGCAGTGTTCCATGCTCTCAGACATTTTCTCCCAGACCTAAGACACCACTATGTGCTGGTATGCACCGACAGCACTGCAGTGGTCACTTATATCAACCACCAGGGAGGTCTGCGTTCGCGCCCTCTTTACAAATTAGCGTGCCAGATCCTTATGTGGTCCCAGGAAAAATACTGTCTCTCAAAGCAGTTCATATCCCTGGATGTTCCAATGTTGGAGCAGACATCCTGTCGAGACAGGGGCCGAGGCCCGGGGAGTGGACACTTCACCCAGATGAGGTGAATCAGATATGGAAGATTTTTGGGCAAGCTCAAGTGGACCTCTTTGCCTCTCTCGAGACTGCGCAATGTCCCCTCTGTTTCTCTCTAGTTCGTCCAGCTCCTCTGGGGCTGGATGCTATGGCACACACATGGCCGAGGCTACGCCTGTATGCTTTTCCCCGATTGCTCTGCTCCTGGGAGTTCTGGAAAGGATACGGCAAGACGCAGCATCTGTGCTCCTAGTAGCTCTGCGCTGGCCCACTCGAGTATGGTTCTCAGATCTAATAGACCTATTAGATGGTTCTCCATGGGAGATTCCCATCAGGAGAGACCTTCTTTCTCAGACGGCGGGTGCCACCTTACACCCCCGCCCAGAACTGTGGAAGCTGTGGGTATGGCCCCTGAGGGGGCGCAACACTTCGCTTCAACTTAGAGGTTGTGGAGACCATTTTGCAATCCAGAGCTCCCTCTACAAGGAAACTGTATGTGGAAACTTTTCACTTCATGGTGCAGAGAACACCAGCAGGATCCAGTGGTCTGCACTGTGAATGCAGTCCTGGAGTTCTTTCAGGCTCGTTTCTCTGCGGGACTTACCTACTCCACCTTGAAGTTTTATGTGGCATCTATTTCTGCTTACCACACTTTGTTTGGTGGATGTTCTATAGGTAAACATCCTTTGGTTACACGTTTCCTCCGAGGTGCACTGAGGCTGAGGCCCCAGGTACGATCTCGCATCCCACCTTAGGACCTGGCTGTAGTACATGAAGCTCTTTGTGCTCCACCTTTCAAACCCATTAAAGAAATTTCTGATCATCTCTTATCAATTAAAACGGCATTCCTGTTGGCCATCACTTCTCTGAGGTAAGTGGGTGACCTTCAGGCCCTTTCTGTAGCACCTGCATATTTAGACTTTGCACCCGGTTTGGCCAAAGCCTTTCTATATCCGAGACAGGGTTATGTCTCTAAGGTACCTTCTACTGTACTACGGCCAGTCGTGCTTTAGGCCTTTTGTCCTCCTCCCATGACCAAGAGAAGCTTAATCATGTGTGTCCAGTGCAAGCACTGGACACTTATGTCCGCAGAACTGCCCTGTGGAGGGAGGCTGATCAACTTTTTTTATTTTATACGTATATATGTGTGTGTGTGTGTGTGATAAAACCAGAGCCACAGAAAAGTAAAAATCGTTTAGTGTAATCTTCCACACTTTCATCTGTCATTTGTTTACATCTTTCATATTTCTTTCCAATCAACTTGCTGTTTTGCTTTTCTACACCAAACCTTAAGTTTCTTTCTCAGTTTTGTCATCAGTCATAGTCAGACTGAGACTATGCTGAACCCATCTCTGACTGAAAGAGAAAAAGTCTCTTTTCCGACGTTCCCTACCTCCTTTGACCACTCATACACCTCTTTAGAAGTTGGGGGTGAATATTTGTACTGCCCAACATCTAAATCTCTGACTTCCCAAACCATTAACACATTCTTATTCCTTTTGTTTTCTGAAGGTAAACCTCAGTTCGCTTTTTTCCCTTCTTGATGTTTACTCTCAATGGTCTAAGCCCTTCACAATCAGCGATGTCTGTGTCAGAATCTGAATCTGTGGTCATATCAGTGTCACTACCAGCATCACATGCATTTAGTTGTGATAGAACAGGGAATTGGTCAGTCCCGCAACTATTTCTTGTACTGCTTCTTTGATCTTTAAGTGCTCCTTCACCTATGATGATCGAGATCGTCGCGGCAGATGCCAGCCCCACTCCGGACCCAGTCCCAGCCCTCCGTCATCCCGGAGTGCAGAGCTACAGCCCGAGCCCACTGCTGACGGAGAGCCCGAGCCCCAGGCGACCAAGGAGCCATCGCAGAAGAGAGTGACAAGGCCGCGGATCGCTGTGAAGCCAGAACCGGCTGCGTCAGACCAGTTGTGTGAGCCGGCGTCAGAGCTTGCTGAGGATGACGAGGGAGGCTCTGCCCACTGCGCCAGCGTTGAGGGTGAGCCTGCACTGGAGTTAATAGACTTTGAATCGGATATCATTATGCTTGTTCAAGATTTCCTTCCCACCACCCTTGAATGTTCCTGTTTACTGCCCTGATGTATCATCCTCTCCACCTCTGTCTGCTGACAGCCCCTCTGCTCACCCTCAGCCTGCCATCGGTGCAGTGGTTGAGCCACAGGTCTGCCAGCAGCCAGCGGTGTCGTGGCTGGAGGATCCCTCCTCTTCACATCCAGCTGCTGAATCCTGGACTCCACCTCGGCCCTCCGACCCTGCGGCTCCACCATGCCTCCTAGCTCCCTTGTCTCCGTCCGGTCATGTCAGTCCCCTTGCTCCACCGGGCTTCCTCGTCCCTCCGGCTCCACCGTGCATTTCTGAGCACAAAATTCTGTTTTTCTCTGATTCCTTGGCTCATGCGGATTCAACTATTTTTACGAACATTGAGCAAGATCATCTTCAGACCATGCCAACAAAAAGTTATGGAAGTCAATTCGTCTAACTGTTCTCAAATAATGTGTGAACAAATTTGAAAGAGCAATGCAAAATGGAAGTGAGGCTGTATCTCCTTTACAAGGCTTTAGCATATTCTGATCAAACTTGGTGTGTGTTATGACAAACATGACCTGAGGGTACCTGCATAGTTTTGGTACTGTGCCACTTAGTGGTCAGGAGATTCCTTGGGTTCCATAGATACCAATTTTGACATAGTCAGCCAAACTTCCTGTCCACCATTTTGATTTTCCTTAAAAACCTGCTCTTTTAAACTCCTCCGTGGCCCTTTGTCTGATTACCACCAAAATCGAATTGTATAACCCTCAGACCATGGCGGCAAAAAGTTATGAATTTTGTGTCAATACACTAAACCATTTTTGTATACCACATCAACAAATTTAATGGCATGATGCCAAAATGATTCAAGGCTGTATCTCTGTAATGCTTTGGCATACTGATACCAAAGTTTTTGTCATTGTCACCTTACGCATACCATGCAACATCAATTTGGTCAAAATGGTAATCCATTAAATACTAGTGACTGTATTTCTTTTGTCAGCCATTTTGCTTTAAATTATATTAATAAATTCATTCATTGTTGCAGTTGTTCTGATGGCCAGCCATGCTTGTATGACTTACTGGACCTTCTTTGTGCTTGGCCTCATAATTGCTGCTTGCAGCTATATTTATTTAATATAACACACTCTGATTGTGTTTGGATTAGGAAAGAAAGCACTACAAAAAAATACACCTAGGATGGCATGAGGCCTCTGCTGAACAATGAACAAAGGCATTGTAGTGGCTAAGCATCCACTTTGGTGGCTGGTCAAAAAAAAGGTTTGACGCTCACAACAATATCCATTGTCCACGTAGTTGATTGGTCCAAACTTAAGGTGACATTTATTAGATAAAAAAAAATGAAATTACAAAATGAAAAACAAAATCTCAATAAAGTAAAGGATTACAAGGGTATAAAACGGATTGGAGACTGAGTCAACATGTAGTAAGACCATGAGGTCAAAGACTGTCACTTACTGTTTAGCCACACCCTCAGGTGACATCATAGGTCTTTTATCTCAGAGGCCTTGCATCTCCACCTGAGCCACTAGATGAGATCAACTCAAAAAAAAAAACCACATAGAACAATAAACAAATTATCTTCACATGAAACATACAGCAATTTAGCACCTACATATCCGGCACCTAAATGTTTTAAGCTTAACATAACATTTACATAAATATTTACAAAAGGAGCTACTAAATTAATAATCTAAATATAATAATAATTAGGAAATGAACTACTTTCCTTTGGAATGATCATTGTTGATTTTCTTCCAATAGTAGGCACAGCTTTGTGATTGGTCGATCCAGGACACTTGTCTTTGTTTGCAGTTTGACTGACCGAACCATACAATTTGAGTCAGGTTTTGTTTCCAGTATTCTTCCAAGTGGCCATGATGAGCGTGGAGAGGTAGGATCAACCACTACAACATATCTCCCACTTTGTTACATACTTGTGTCCATCTCCTCCAGAACACATTTGCCAAGTACTGCACTTGTCTCCACTGGCATCTGGTGTATGAGTCTGATTTGTAAAACTCACCAGGAGTTAAGACAGGCTGAGAATTATACAAGAGAATGTGATTGGGGGTAAGAACCTCCAGTTCGAAAGGGTTAGAGGATGCAGTGGTGATTGGGCGGTTGTTAAGAATTGCTTCGACTTCACAGAAAAATGTCTGCAGACCTTCATTATCTACAACTTGTTGGTGTAAAAGAGAATTCAAAATCCATCTTACAGACCTGATAAGTCTTTCCCACATGCCACCATGGTGAGACGCCCCTGGTGGGTTGAAACTCCAGTCAATTCCCTGTTGGAGCATGGCATTTTGGATCTTCTGTTCGAAATTGGTGAAAACCTTTTTGAGTTCTCTATAAGCACCAATTAGATTAGTTCCGTTGTCTGACCAGATGTGTTTAACCTGTCCTCTCCTACATACAAATCTTCTTAAGGCATGAATACAGGAGTTAGTGTCAAGGGAGCTAGCCATTTCTAGATGAACTGCCCTACAAGACAAGCATGTAAAAAGTACACCATATCTTTTGACAAAATTCCTTCCTCTTTTTGTTTCTATTGGACCGAAATAGTCCATTCCAACATTTGTGAATGGTGGCAGATCAGCCGAGTTCTTTCTAGGGGCAAATTAGCCATCTTTTGTTCCTCTGTTTTACCTTTCAAACGTCTGTCACACATTTAGAGATAATTTTTCTTGCTGCAGTGTTGCTGCTGATAAACCAATATTTCCCACGCAACTGGGCAAGAATATAATTTTGTCCACAATTTCCATACTCTTTATGAATGTTGCAAAGCAACAGATTGGAGATGTGAGATTCTTTCGGAAGAATGATTGGATGCTTCATGCTCTCAGACGGTGCTGCATTTGATAGTCATCCTCCTACTCTCAATAATCCACTTTGTAACAATGGGTCTAGCTTGTAGATAGTACTTTTTCTTTGCACATTGTTTGGAGAAGTTTTTAATTTTGCAAACTCACTTGGGAAAGCCTGCCTTTGAGTAAATGCTACAACAGCCTTTTCTGCTCTCCCAAGATCTTTTGTGGATAAGCACTGAAGTGTAGCTTTGAAAACATGCAGCTGGGAAGTCACTTTATGATGGTGAGCATGAGTGTGGATATTAGCCTCAAGTTCCTTCCTTTTAGCAGCAAGCATTAACAGGATGTCTCCAAATTTCTGATACCAGGCAACTGCTTTTAATAACCTAATCCAGTCTAAGAAATAAGATAGAAGTTGATCAGTAGGATTCTGTTCATTTTGAGTTACAGTGTTGTACACGACAGTACAACTCCTGACCTCTGGATCATCTTGTGTAAGGGACTCTTGCTCTTACCCTTCCATAGGCCAGCTGTGTTGTGGTTCCCAGAGGAATTCAGGGCCACATATCCACCCTTTACCTACTGGTTACACACCTCCATTGTTGTGTGCTGGTGTTATCTCTTATCAATGATACTCTACTAGCAACATAAGTGTGGAATCTTGCCTTGTTATTGGCTATGTATTTTAATAGTGCCTGACTGTCTGTCCAAAATAGGGGGTCCTTCAGGGGGAGTTGCAGTTCTGACCTAAGCATTTTGTCTATTTTGACAAGGACCACAGCTCTGCCAATTCAAGTCGTGGAATCGTCATCTGCTTTAAAGGAGCAACCCTTGCCTTTCCAATCATAAAAGAGACATGAATGTTACCTTACTCATTGGTCATTCTGATGGAACTTACGGTTCCATATCCAAGTTTGCTGGTATCAGCAAAATGATGCAGTTGGAGGGACTGTGGTTTTCCAAATTCACTGGCTTTCTGACAACGTGGTACACTAAAGGCTGTTAGCTTGGGGAGGTCATGAATCCAACTTAGCCATTGTTTAGCCTGATAGGAAGGTATTGGCTCGTCCCATCCATACCCTTCTTTACACAGCTGCTGTAACAATTGTTTAACTGAAAAAATTAGGGGTGCCAAAATGAGGATCAAACACAGAACTCACCAAAGAAAGAATTCCTCTGCGGGTGTGTGACTTTTCCATGACTGTGAATCTAAAAGTGTCATCTTCAACATTCCAATATAGTCCTAATGCATGTTCAGTAGGCAATTTGTCATTGTCTAAGTCCAAGGACCTAATGTCTTTCCCTCTTTGTTTCTCTTCAATGGAAGACGGGACAGTTCTATTGTTGCTCACTCACTTGGTGAGTTCCTCCCATATTGCACAAATCCACCAGATCTGATCTCAATTGCACTGCTTCCTGTACTGTGGGGACGGACACTAGACAATTGTCAACGTAAAAAATATGAATCACTGTATCAGTTACCTGTGGTCTCATGTGACTATTGTCTTCCGCAGTTCTTTGCAAAGCTTGCACAGCTGGGAGAAGAGGCGGCACCAAAATGGTGCACCAGCATGCGATTGTCTTTTGGATTTTGCTCAGTGTCCCCCTCAGGCCACCACAAGAAGTGCAGAAAGTTAACATCTGACCTTGGGACCCTCACTTACAATAATACATAATGTTATATATACAAGTAATACATAGATGTTATATATGCCATCATTGCAATGGGTTCTTGGCAAAATCTAAGCAGGACTCCAACCAAAGAGTTGGTGAGATCAGGCCCTTGCAAAAGTTCTGTGTTTAGGGACATACCTTGATATGCTGCACCACAGTCAAACACCACCGTGAGTGTTTTCTTTTTGGTTTTGGTAAACCGCATGATGAGGAAAATACCAGGTTCTTCCTTCCACTTGATCTGTCTCTTCCTGTCGGACCGTCTCAGCATATCCCTTACCTACCATGTCACTGATAAAAGATGTGTACTCATTATGGAAAGACTCATTTTTCTCTAACTTTTTTTTCAGGCTCAGAAGACGTTGCATGGCCATATGACGATTGTTGGGCATCATCAAATCATTTTTCTAAAGGGTAATTTAAGTGTGTAGTGCCCATCCAATAGTGATATTGACTTATTTGCACTTTCCAGAAACCGTTTGTCATCAAATGACATTTCACGTTTTTCTTCCGAGGCCTTTAGTTCATTAAAATCATGATTGTATTGACTAATCAGCAGTTTTTCCAGAGGTTTTACAGAGATCCTATTTGTGGTAGCAGATTGGCAATCATTGCTTGCACTAAAATCCTCTCCTCCTAAGGGTCCATTGACTACACATCCAATTAAAGTTTTGACTGCATATGGGCCATTACCGTGACTATTTATGATTTCCCAGGGTTCTATGATCTTTGAGCCATTGGTTACTATTAGCAGCTCGATGTTGCCATCAATCTCAGGGATATTAACCTTTTGCAGGTATGGCCATCTAGCAAGATCCTTCCTTGTGGGTATGTTTTCTTTAGTGACTGGCATTTCTTTTTGTGTGAACACATCAGGCAATTGTATGAAATTGTTTTTATCCAAACCAGAAATTTCTAGTCCTGTGATTACATAAGTTGGCATGGACTTCTCATGACTCATTGTCTTCAACAGGATATTGGTTCTTTTACCTTTTATGTTCAGCCGAGACATCAGACGTTCGGTACAAAAGGTAGCGGAGCTTCCAGGTCAATGAAAGCATAGACTGGTATGATCTTGTCACCTTTAACAGCTTTGACTCTAACTGGCACCACTGAGAGGATGTTATCCTGTGTACCGGCCCCAATATGCCCACATGCTGGCTGCATAACAGTTGGGGAATTCACTGTTCCTACTGTGTCACTTTTCCTTTCTTTTTTTGTTTTTGTTCTGTTTACTCAATGTGGAGGGCACTTGGGTGCTGTTTGGAACACAACATACAGGTGAGTCTCTGGCTACAACATTTGCTAATATGACCTTGATGCAGGCAACCAAAACAGATTCCCTTTCCTTTGAGGAAGTTAATCTTATCCCTGTGTTTTATTTTCTTAACAACTTGCAGTGCTCCAACATGTGATTACTGCTTCTACACAGAGGACATGAGGCTTGTGAGTGGTTACCTTTAGAAGACTGTTAAAGGTGTGGACTGGGAGGAAGTAGTGGATACACTAGTTGCAAAGGTACTTCCACCAGACTTAGGCTTGTCTTTAGTGAGCAGCTTGTTAAAGCAGCTTGTTTACTG
>JAZGTK010008805.1:0-17892 GCA_036877625.1 Ambastaia sidthimunki | reverse complement strand
TATACAACAGTACATGTTTACACCTTTCTGGTTTTCTGAATAAAACTTTGCAGTCACAAATGACCTCTGAAACAAACACTGCTCAGTGTGATTAGTCTCTGATGTTGTCCGGATGGATCAAAGGCTAAATCTGTTGACGGTTGCCTTCCAAAATCACTCGGCTAAATAAGGTCAGTAGAGATAATGAGATGATTTAAGACTTCTAACACACAACACAAACTATAAAGGAACAAAAAAAAGAATTATTTTTTCAGGTCATTATATAAGGTGCAAAAAACACAACCAGACCCCTGATAATAACAAGCAAAAATGTAACCTTAGTCTACTGTACCTCTCTGAAGAAAGCAGTGTTTCTCTCCACAGGGTCTGAGTGACTCTTCTGGATCTCTGGGTAGAAGGTCTCAATGACATAATCCAGCATTTGGGTTCTGATCTCATCGCAGCCATAGCTGGGACCTTGACGCCCGGTGAACTCATCTGCTCTTTTGAAGATCTCAAACGACCCAAATCTGCAATACAGTACTTCAGAAATAATTGAGAAACCTCTTATTCATAATAAATATGTCCACCAAAGTTAATGCATTTACCTAATAAAACTGGGAGCAATACGCAGGACTACAGAGCATCTTTCCATACGCGGATTTCCATTGTAGAAAATATCCCTCAGGACACGGGAATCTGATGTCACCACTGATCCAGCTCTTGTGGTTGGCACTCCCAAAGCAAAAACTGCTTCACTGCAAAGAAATTCACGGATGCTGGAGCGCAAAACTTTCCGCCCATCTGCCTGTCTGAAGAAAGCAAAAAGCAGAGGGACACTTTAACAATTCTGACCCACTTTGATATTGCAGATATTGTAAGCTCTCGTATTGCAGGTCGCTGTGGATAGAAACTCTGCTAAATAACTAAATGTAAATAAATGTTTATATGTAAATAATGTCTTTTGGGAAAATTATCTAAATTTTGCAGAGGTTTGTTTTCTGTACAACAAGATAACACAACACAACTAAGATTTTCAAGAACAAGATTTTCTGCACAAAATATAAAGTCTAAACAAAATCTGTAGACCTTTGAAGATAAAAGACATCTTCAATTTTACTAAAATTACTTACTCAGCAAATGTAAAAAGATCACAACTTGCGGTGACAATTACATTATCTACATAATATATTTTTTATACTTATAGCCGTGTAAACAACACCTGTCATAATGACTTACAGGACACCTACCTGGAATACGGTGTCAGTCCGGCACCCTTTACCTGGATCTCCCAGCGTCCAGTGGGATTCTCATGTAGTAATTCTGGACTCTGATTTCCTGGAGCTTTCACTTCTCCCAGATAACATGCAGCTCCATCACCAAGCTGTCCTGCAAACTGCCCAAACTGGTGGCCGCAGTAACAATGGGCAGCTGGTTCTGAACCTGGTATCACTTTAGACCCACTCAGATAAACTGGGCCCAGTGGGTCCTTTAAAACTTCATCTGCATCAAGACCCAGAAGTCCCAGAGCTGGACCCGAAACTGCCACAAACTTTGGGTTCTCGAGGGGTGTTGGTTGTACTCTAGAGAAACAGGCAGCACGCACCTGTCGGACCCCCGGTTCGGTGGACTGATCCAGGGGAAGCCCCCGAAGAGCAACATTATCAAACTCCAGCCTCTCGAGGGGAGAGCGGCTGACATTTATTCCCATGTCGTTCATTCCTGCATGTGAAAAACAGCTTTGCGCAATAACGACGGGACGTAAAATATAACGTGTTAAACGCAGTACAGCAGAAGCCATTCACATCCTATTAATGTCAGACAAAGCTTGTTAGGTACAAACTTGCCCTGTCATGCTTACGTAACTCACAACAACACCATGTTGCTCTTAAACCTCCATGGAAATCCGGTCCGTCCATGTTTTTGTTCGGACTAGAAACAAACAACACGGAACAAATGTTTGTCCAAATTGTTGCGATTGTTATTGAAAGATTTGGTCATATTTTAACAATAGTTGCAAGGTTGCAGTTGTTAACGTTAGTTAATGCATTACCTAGCACGAACTTTTAATGTGCATTTTGCACCATTTATTCATCCATGTTAATGCAAATACAACTGTGTATTATGTTAGTTAATTTTTATTTTAAAAATGTTGAAATTAACTAAGAATAACAAAGGCTGTAGAAGTATTTGTTTATTGTTAGTTTGTGTTAACTAATGTTAACAAGTAAAACCTTGTTGTGTTACCATTGGGTTTGTGTGCAAGAAGCTTTAAAAATCTAAATCTACATGACCAATAACCAATTTGCATATTTAGAAATGTTATTGGTGTAGGAGGTCATGACTAGCACACGTTACATGTGGGAAATTTTATTTGAGACTTTAAGATGAAAGCTTTGTTTTGAGGATCACAAAAAGATAGCAGACACAACTGAAACAAGACCATTTATTTCCATTTCAGAAAGTACACAATGGTTAGAAAGTGGTAAGAAAATAACAGAATTGCAACCGTAAAGTTTAGGGATGTACAAGGCAATGCATCAATTATATATTAGATAACTTTGCCTTTTCATACTTAACAATTGCATTGGATTGGATGAAAAGCTTTCACTGCATGAAGATGACTGGAAGACAGAAGTTTAATACATCTTGACCAGCATTTTAGGTTACAGGAAGACAGCAGCATTTGAGACAAACCTTAACATTGGGGAAATAAACTATGGGGTTGATTAGTAATTTTAACTTTTAATTAATCTTTTTAGTTCACAACTGTTTTTAACTTACTGCTCCAGTACTGCAGTACTCAAGACATTATCCATCAGGGAAAACTTAAATCATCACAGTGTGTAATAAATATTTCTTCAATGGAGTAAATTATAACAAGTCATTTAGATATGAAATCATGCAAATACATTTTCTTTCTCTTTTCATTGCCAGCAGAAACACACAGAACTCATGCAAAGCATCAGTCAGATCTGCATCCAGTCAGCATCTAAGGTTTTTAAATAATACAGGGAGCTTTTTGGCATAAGCATTTACCCCCACACTTCACACTGCCTCAGCAAATGCAAACGTTTCACATATGTTGGTTAGGAACATAACTCCTACTTTTACAGAGTTTTAAAACACAAATTGTGCTTAGAATGTGCTAGTGACCTGGTTGCCGCCCCTAAAACTGATTTTCAGTCTCTCTAAGACACCACTGTAAAAGCTACATGGAAAGTAAAATTAGGATGTGATGTAAAGGCAACAGTAACAGCACTATAAGGCTTTAAGCACACAAACAGCAGAAATACACTCCATCCTCCATCTGTCTAGAAGACATGACTCCTTGTGCCCATATGGCTCATGCTAGTGATGGCTTTTCTTACTATAAAAGTGCTTTTCTGGTCAACGTCACTCACATGAACTGTTATCAGTACTCATAGCAGCATCATTTCAATGGTCTTATTTGTGATTATGACTTTCTGTTTCAGTTTGATGAAAACTACAAATAACAACAAATATGGTCACAAGTTTTTGTTGAATGATGACTTTAAAAGTATTAAAAAACTACAAGCAACTTTTTGGGACACTAATCAATAAGATGTTTAAATTGGAATCAACTAATCTAGGTTTCTGTATTTCTGTTATAAAATGACTAACAATTTAACTTGTCTAATCATGTACATTATTTACTGTTTCCTAGACAACAATGCTACTAACACAAATTATTTTTTTTTTACCAATTGAGAAATATAGTTAGTGTGTATGAAACAGAGTACTCCAGATTTAATCGTACACATTTATTACGACCATATGGAGAGCAAATCAGTCTGACCAGTCTGTTACTTTTAGCCCTTTCCAGGTCATACGTTAGGAGGCACTTGATAGCTAACATGGGCAAAGTTAATATTGGGCTTATCAGGAAACTAAAAAATTCTATCAACCACACTTTCTCACAGGTTCCAAGAGTGAAACTGGGTGTGACTTCAAGCTCTAAAACACTGTTTGTGGTTTCTGCAGTTTCATTTAAAGCTGCAAAAAAGTTGAATGAGTGAAACCAAAATAACGTTGGTCATAATCATTTTGCAACATTGATTACAAGTATTAATCAAGACATGTTTCTAATAGTTATGATTTATACTATTCTTAATTAATGGTGCAGAACATCCAGCAGGTTTACAAAACAGTTCTAACCGGGAAACTATTGCAGTCACTTGAATAAAAGGGTTGTCTTGCTGTTAATTCTCAATTAACTAAGTTGTGGCCAGAATATCACATATTACAATGTGGACTGACAGGAATAGTAATACTGGATTATTATAATTCAATTCCAGGAGTCAACCCAAGAGAATAATCACAGCAGAATAAAACTTCATTCAGTTCAAGTAGGTGACAACATTTCAGAGGGAGAAAATTCCAGCTGCAGGTCCTGAAAAGTCATATTTTAAGACTGAGGAAAAGGGGAAAGGAGAAAGAAAAGCATTTCTTTGGCAGTACAACTCTGCATCCACAGGTAGACAATCAGATGGAGGGTTGAGGAGTCCACAGAGAGCTGGTTGAAGGCTTCCGCCCATAAAAAGCAGGTCGCTTCACATGGGATGAAAACCATATCAGCTCCTAAATGTCCTCTCCCCTCCATCCTGTAGTTAAGGCTACTGGTGTTCAGTGTGACATCCTGATCTCACTGCTGTCAAGTCTTTGGCAAAGCAAATACGGGTCAAACAGCAGGCGTTCGTATATTTTCGAGCAGTGATTGAATGGCCGGTAAGGAAACTAACACCCTGCCCAATCCCATGCTGGCACGGAAGCAGGCATAGCCCAGAAGCCCCCACATGGCTCCTTTAAACGCCCTGCATAACACCAAGCCAAACCGAGAGGGTGGAGCCACGCTGCGGAAAAAGAGGCAACGATTTTTGTCATGACAAATCTGGTACAATAAGACACAGCAATACAGACAACCGAGACTGCTGATACACACCTCATGATCTCATGAATGTTGAGTTCTTTGTCCCAGTTCTTCTCAATGCCTGGAACATGACCCATTCCGACCACTCCAACCACTACAGCAGGCACTTCTAAAGAAAAGCACGGATGTAGGAACAAGAGCAACAACAAAGAACATGACTCAGTACTTGCATGCACAAGCTATCGTATTCTTTGTGTCAGAGAAGTTTCTTCTGAACGTAGTTTCATATTTCATGAGCTTTGGATAAGATTGCGGCATTAAAAGGCCTGCATTACTCACTCTTAGCATTAGGTGGCGCCTCCACGCAGCGTGCAGCCTGTCTAAGTGTATGCGTGAGGTAGATGTCTCGTTCTGCAACGATGGTGCGGTGGAGGGCTGGAAACTCGCCGATCATCTCAGACATGGTCTGCTCTAGAAGATCCTTTTGTTTGCACTTTTCTACATCTTCCTTACTGACAGTGCAAATACACATGCAAACAGATTCAATTTCCATTCAAGAACATGTCTGGGTTAAGTTTTAACTAACAAAAATATTCTACTTACATGTTCAATACTTACATGTAATGCTTACAATAACAAATTTCTGTTTGGGATTTTAAGAAACCCTTTAAAAACCCAGGCAACGTGACTGCCGTGCACACAGAGATAAAGTGTTTTTGGATTATATTGGGCCGGTACCTGATCGGGTCAGAGAGGAAACACAGGCCCCAAGCCAGACGAGCTTTCTGCCATAGACTCAGAGCAGCTATTGCACGTTTAAACGTTACCGGAATGGGACGATCCCCAAGGTGAAACTTACAGAAGGGCACTTTTCCTGCCTGAATTAAATAAAACAAAAAAGCATATTTATTTATTTTGAGTGAAGGAGTCTTTGTAGCACATATTGCGGTGTCCACAAGTTTCATGTTTCGTAAGTGCGTGCATTTACTGCGCTAAGATAATTGGTGACATCTGCTAGGAGTCAGGAATGAGTGTTTGAGTTACAGTGCATGTCGGGACCAAGAGGAGCAGAAATGCATGTGTGAGTGCGGGAGAGCATGTTGCTGACCTCTTTAAAGGCTTCTCTAAACTCTCCTCCAGGGGCCATACCCAGCTGTTCTGTAATGTGAGCGGAGACTTTGAGCAGAAGGATCTGCATGAGGCCAGACATCACTCCATTCTGACACAAGAAATCAGAAAGGAAGAAAACAACTAAATAAAGCAAGCAGGAATTATGCTACGTTGCTTAAGATAAATAACATGTATAAACGAGATTCCAAGACATGAGCTTGACAGTATAATAACTATGTCCACACAGTCTTCGGTTTTATGGCTAACCTGTTTAATGGCCTGCTGGACCTTCTCCAGGTTAATGTCTTTAGCCTCTTTCAGCAGCGTTTTTTCGTCCATCTTGAGCATGGACACTCTGTACTGACATAGTTCCACCACAACCACATCAGGCTGGACCGCTTGGATCGTCTGAGGTAAGTAGCATCAAACCAAAACATCAAAGATCTAACTGAGCAATCAACAGAACTCACAGCAATTATGAAGTATTTTACACTAAACATCGATAGTCCACAAAATATAATGGCTTTAGAGAAAGACAGTGCTTACAGTGGCCACATCCTTCTTGCTGCTGTCACTAAAGTGGGCAGTGCCAACCAGATAAACAATACTGCCCTCAGGTGTGGTGAGACGTGTCACAGTTTCTGGCAGATCAGGCTCCGCCTGCCGGCGCTGGGTTCGAACCTGCCACAGCATCTCCACTGCTTCAGAGTCGGCTGCAAGGACAAAAACTTGTGGAGGTTCCTAATATTTTGTAATTATACTTTTTTCCATTTAGGGAGTGGAATGAGAAATTGCCTTTTGTTTTATTGCTGCCTAGCCATGATAGATGAGCAGTAACAAGAAAAAATATCTGGTGAACGAATTTCATCACTGAAACTGAGAAACGGAAAATTTTTCTTAAAAAAAAAACTATGTAAATTTCCTTCTCTGCATATGAGCTCATAATCCAAATAAAGCATCTCAAGTCAACCAGACAATGGAAAAATCTGCCATGTGACCTTTCAAGCAGCACCGAAATAAACAGAGAAGCTTTAGAAATAATGGTCTGAAATTTTGTGATGGGGTATCATAAGAGTTGTTCAAGTTCTAGTGAGTTTCTGTAGTTAATTGCCTTGACTGTATTTATGCAATTACTTGATCCCTAACTTAGCTCTGCTAAATTAAAGTGGGTTGCCAGATTGTGCAACGGATAATGAGGGTGGTAAGATTATGCGGTGTGCAATGCAGTGTTATCACCCCACGATTACACAACTGAACAATCCTGCCAATCAGATTCATTTTATCATCAAACCCTACATTACACCGTAGATTACAAAATCTCTAGGAAACAAAACTGTGGTTTCGATTATGTAAATTTTAAAGATTACTCACAAAGTCCAAGAGGAAAAGCTGGTTGCGTGTCATCTTCAGGTGGGCCAACTGAGTCAACCTACAAACAAAAATCAGACACTATAATCTACTTTTTTACACATATGCATGCAAACAATGTACACAAAACAGTGAAAACAAGCACTGCATTTATTTCTGGGGGCAGGACCCTCGCAGCTTCATTTTTGATGTTTGGTGAATGATAAGTTAAGCAGATGGGAAGCTTCACAAAAACAAATGCTGTGAATATTTCTTCACCGTGGGAAATGCCCACCTAAATAAACACAAGACCTCAGCCTTTATCTCAGTAGCTACAAGATATCAGCGAAGAGACAATATACGCGATACTAAACAAAGAGAATGTAAACGAAACCCTGAAAAATGTATCTGATTAACTGTTATCTACACATCTTTAGCATTTCTTCCTTTTATTTCCTCCAATTAGTTTATGAATATAACTAGTAAATTTCCTAGTGTTGCAAATAAGTCAAAACTATTATGACCAAAATCAGACACCATAGTTTCTCTTCTGCCAAAGCCTTACCTCTGAGTTGTTGTCTTGTTCCATTCTTCACTGTTTAGTAAACTCACCTAGAAAAACCAAAGAAAGTCAATAGATAGACAAACAAAAAAGATAGACAAACAGATGTGAACCACCCAATGAAATCTGTTTACTGCCTGCTTGAAGTATTTGGCGTGTTTGATTACACAATGAACTTACACAAACACTTTGTAATTAAAGGATTTCAAAGTTTTCTAACTCCTGCGGTTGGGTATGGCAGAGTAAAGTGAGTCATCATAAGAACAGGCTCGTTTATCCGCCTGCCATCTTGACTTCAACTATAGCGCGTATACTTTTCCTAACTGTTGTTATTCCAGCATTTCAACATTAAACCGGGTTTGCTGACGTCCGGGGTCTTTGAAGTCCCACCGAAAGGTATTTTAGGTTGACCCTGTATCAGATCTAATCCTACAGAAGTCAGCCATCAAAGGTGGCGACCCGCTGTCATCAGACCACCTGAATAGCACATCAAACTCAATTCACACGGTTTACCGCCTTTTGTTTTTTAAACCGTTTTAAACGTTTAAAAAATAACCGTCGAACTAGGTGATCGAACGTTTAAAATTTAAATCCTAACGGATTTTAACGTACACATGTGAAGTCCTGACAGCAGTTACATTTAAACCGCAGTCTGACGGACTAGCTGCAATCTCAGTCACCACTCCGAAAACACAACCAGTTTAAAAGCGCTTACATTTAACTTGGTAGACGAGTTGTCCAGTCTTCCCACGAGTATAACACACCGAACCGGACTGTCAGTTGCAAAGAGAGACGATCCTTGGTAAGGTAGTTTGGCTACAAGCTAACTGCGCACACTCACACGCAGCTGTTAGCTGACGCTACGCTAGCATAACCTAGAAACTTCACAAAACTGACCAGCACGGGTCAGTTGCGGGTTGGTTATGCGTTACCTACTTGTCACGATTGCAGCTTTGCATGTTTTGCGCTAGATATGTTTAAAGAATATGAAAGCAATCAGAGGCTATTGTTTGGTTGCTAGTAGTCTTGACAGAAAATTAAATTAAAGTTAGGGCTACAGTCAGCTGCTTTCATGTAGTGAATCTGTAGTTCCGCCTATTGACGCAATGCTCTCTGGGTAATGTAGTACACCGATGAAAGCGCTTCCTGAAGCGTATAGTTTGTATATCACGTTTAACCAGGCTACGTGGCTTAAGTAAACAACATTACATAATTTTGCAAAAAACAATTGGCTAGTTTTATGTTTTTTATAGTTTTAAGTGATACTTAAGTAAAACGCAATTTTTAACATGTCTAAAAGTGTTTATTACTCTGTAAATACAATTCATTACTATTCCCAACATCATATAAACCCCCTCTTGTTTAAAAGGTGCTGTAAGCGAATTCAGCAATTTTGCTAACTTTGGCCAAATTCTGACACAGTGTAAGACCGCCCATTGACTTTAAACACACGCCCTCTTTCCGAAACTCCGCCCCCAAGAGATCAGCTAATTTGTCAGTACTATCTATTTAGCGGAGACACTTTAAGGATGGTATTAAAAATTGCTTACAGCATCTTACAACATTGTACAACTTTATACACTTCTTCTCGAGGTTCACCTACAACAGAGATACCTCATTAAACACACAGTTTTAAAACAGTTCATTTTCTACTACGTGATTTACAGTAAACAACATGCTTTGGGAAATGTTTAGATTTAAAAACAAAAGACCTTTATGGTTTTTTTATGAATATCATTTGTGTGTTTCCAATTGAAATAATGTAACATGAGTTTAACAACAAGACATGCACTATGCAACTCGTGATAAACTAACATTTGTTTCTTTTTTAAGCATAGTTTTATTTGATTTCTCTAAGCAGGTGCTTGGCCGAAATACGGCAGATCCATAAGTATATATATATAAAACACATTTGTCAAAAGTCGCAGTTTGGTTTGTGGCACAAAATAGACAACAAAAATGATATAACCCTATAAAAACATGGGGATGATTTAAGACAACTTTTTATTAATATATAGATACCTTGTCTAATCCCATTTGGACATATTGGCTCAAAGCTTGTAATACATTCAAAATTCCATATTTTCAACATTAAGCACCCATCATACAGTACCATTAAATTAATGTTAGCTCTATGAGGTGTTGTCTTCCTCTCTAATGGTATTATCATTCACAATCTATATTACCTGTATCATAATCAGGTAAGTGTGTCTGTGTTCACAACTTGCAGTGCGTGTTTACTCCTCACTTGTGATGGGTTAAATGCAGAGGTCACATTTCGGTTATGGGTAACCATAACTGACAAAAAATATGTCACTTTATAATCAATATTAAAATATTGCACTTTGACATGGTGTGCGCTAGAAAAACTGCAAAACTACAGTGAACTGCAGCAGCTATCAACCCAAAATCAATTAATTGTCTTGTGTAGATTGAGTTATTGTGTGCGTTTATCAGGGTGTAATAAAAATGTGTTCACGACAAGGTGCATTAGTGAATATCAAAGGTTATAAGCTGGATTTACAAGTTGTGGTTCAATATGATTTTGATATGGGTATTAAAAGCATTAAAATCTAAAATGAAATCTTTCTGTTACAATTCTGTCAGTTCAAAAAGCTGGTTTAAGGATCTATTTTTCTTCAGACAATCCAGAGACCCACGGTTTTGTTGAATAAGTGCACCAAAGGTGTGGGGATGAGTATAAGCCATGAATTTAGCAAATCAATGACAATCTTTTTTTTTTAAATACCTACATTCTCTCACATAAAAACAACTGAGATGTAACTATGTAAGAACTATTTTCCTTTCTATACAGGTGCTTATTATATACATACCAAAATGCTCGTTATTGCACCAATAACTAACTGAGGTTGCATATATTAAGAATAAATATATTGCGTTGGATACCTCCTGACATCAATGAAAAAATCATGATTGTGTATAAAAAAACATGAAACCATTGATGTAAAGGAACAATTTGTGCTTTGTGCAAAAATTTGATATGCCTTTGTCCTCATCTGGAATGTTAACGGGACTCATTAACCCATAGGGTGAGCACCAAGGTCTTGGGTATTTCTGTTTCACTTAGAAACGTGTTAACTACACACTTCCAAGTATGTGGATGAAAGGCTGGGAGATTAAGTTTAAAGGTGCATTCAGTATAGTTTTCTAATTAAAAAGTTTAACACAAAGAAATAAACAGTACTTTATTTATACTCTATTTATACTCCACTTACGTAGAAACTTTTATTCTACGTGGATTCAATCGTTTCATAGGGGCTGTAAAATCATATGTCCAGTTAAATACTACTCACTATATCTTATAAATTCCCCATTAGTACATTTTTTCACTAATTAAATAAATCATGGCTGACTGCAAAATAAGAAAACTAATAATTACTTTTGCATGACGCTGCATCCATGCTGATAGGTTGAAGTTCTTTTATATTGTGTAGAGTAATATAAATGTTACTGAGTGCACCTTTAATAGTATGTCCGTTTGTTATTCATGCATGTGTATAAAATGTGTCACTTAAGTGTATACATGTCAGTAAAAAAAATCTACATTGTAACATTGCCTCCCCAATTGTCATAGTCACCCTAAAAACAGAATATTACTTTGTGTTTCAATTCAGATACTAAGTGCTTTTGCATTTGTGTGCATGTGTCTGCCTTCAGCACTCTCCAGCGGCAATCAGCTCGCCAGGTCTGGCTAGTCTGTCCCTTCTGTTCTGTTCCTCCTCCTCATACAAATTGTGATGAATGCTCAGCAGTGAGTGTGAGGGGTTTCGGCTGAAAGGCCCAGACTGGCCCTCAGGCTCCGCCCCCTGATTGAGAGGATCGCTGACCTTCGGGGAGTCTGGAGGATGCATGCTGGTGGTACCACCATTCATATAGGATGTTGTGGAGATAGTAGCTGTGGAGAAGGCAGTTGTGGTAGATTGTGGAGGAGACACTTTTGTTTCTAAGGAGTAAGAAAGGTGATATACATGGAATAATCAGTAACACTGATATAAAACCTTATAAAAAATCCAACAGAATTATATTTATAAATAGACAGAGAACAAAAGGGTCTGGTTGTCCTGGTGACATCTTTATAAAACAATCCAGACATACCAGTTAGAGAAGAGGACACGTGGACAACTGTATGAGGACCCTCTATATACACATTACTGAGAGAGTGCTCAGCAGGGGCTGGCTCAGGATTGGCTGTTTCTGCTTTAGCTTTCTGGATGGTTAGCATATAAGGATGAACAGCCAGTGAGAGATTAAGGGTTTGTTTCTTCTCTATATTATTCACTGCAGCTGAAAAACCAAAGAATTAGAATTAGAGGATAAAAAAGGATTTTAACCACAGTAAAATGAGCTATGCTGACTTGAACCAGGTTTTACTACAGGATTACCATTGGTAGGAGGGTGTTGTGTGCTCTTGCTGTCCAGCAGTGGAGCAATAATGCTATCTGGTAAATTCTTCCTTCGCACTGGTTTAGGCTTGTCTGCCTTTATGCTGTTCTCCAGTCTGGTTAGAGTCAGGGGTTCCTGTACAAACACATAGAAATATAAGTTACTTTCCACAAACCCAAAGATCATTATCTTGGAAAAGTAGGCTACTAAGATGATTTTATTATTTCTGTAATACCACAGGGATTTATGATCATTAAGTAAAGTTAAAACCAAAGTGACAAAATTATTTTTTGTAAATTTGCTTATAAATGTGTTTAACATGAATGAGAACCTCACATCAGCTCTTACTTTAAAGGGCTGAGGAAGAGGGTTGGATGTGGGGATCCACTTCATCTTCTTGCGTGGTCTTTTGATCACTGAGGGCTCTCCACCCAACTCTCCCACACCAAGAACAGAAGGATCCATACTGGGGTCAACAGTCTGGATACCAGAGTCTCTCACAGTCGGAGTGGCATCATGATTGGACTGAGCCAGCGCTGCTAACAGCTGTCGCACCACATTATCATACATGAGGTCACTCTCATTAGTGATAAAATCCAGTCTGTTGAGGGACTTAATGTGGTCTCTGTTCTCATTACAGAACATGGCCAGAATATTGATGTCACAAAACTGCGACTTCTGCCAGCGTCTACGTGTTTTAATGCCCACTTTATGCAGCTTGTCAAAGACAAAATTGGACTTGCGCACCACAAACAAATGCAGCAAGTTCACAAGGATGATGAGATTCATAGTGCAGAGCAAGGCTATGTCTACCGCAGCCATAATGCGCTGGAGCTGCACGGCTGGCAGCTTGCAGTTCACATTCAGCCGTAGTTCAGGAATGCTGCTGGTGTCAGGTGGCTCGCCCAACGCGCAGGTGAACTCGTTCTGCCTCTGACGTGCATAGTAGGTGCTCAGGTAAGTTATGGGGATTGAGCTGAGGCAGATGATGGCTAAATGTCGTGCCAGGTAGAGTTTAGCTAGAAAATTACTCTGCCCTCTGCGCTCTAGATACTTTTCAAAAAGATTCTGCTCGGGGCTCTTTTCCTTCTCTGCATTCTCGATGATCTCACGTCGCTCACGCTCGGTAATACCCGGACCCTTGGACTGAATCTGCTTTTCGATCTTGGGCGCTCTGCCCTCAGCTGCCCTGTGGTAACAGTTGTCGATCTCTTGAAGAAGAAAGTTGAGCTCAGAGGTAAGACGAGTGGAGGCCAGGAACTCCCATCCCAGGGCAGGAATGTACATAATTCCCGCAAAGGCTAGCAGAGCATAGGGCAGAAACTTGTGCTCATACAGGGAGGGTCGGAGTTCCGGGTCCACACCGGTCACTGCATCCCGCAGCTCTGTCCAGCAGTAGCCTCTGGCATATAGGGCCTGATCTCTTGTAAAGTTGTGTGGGGTGTAGCAATATATAGATTCCTCTGAAAGAAGAGATTAATTAACCATAAGAAACAATAGGAAAAATTAATAAACAGGATTATAGCACACACGCAGCAATCAGATACCACAGTGGCCCCTGCCAAGGAAAATCTGCTGGTTTACCCATAGGGGACATGTTCCTGGTAATGAGCTGTCATCTAGTTTCTATTAAACTGAATGGGTTTTGCTGTAAAATATCAGGCAGCCCAGGCCAATCTAGTGATGAAACAGTGCAACAACAAATGCTACATTTGTCTTTGCCAATTACACAAAGTTAAAGGTAGTTCTTCACAGCAGCTGTAGCTCTTACTGTGTCTCTATTATTTATACTCCTACACAAAATCAATAATGTGAGTTAAGCAAAACAATGTCGTCTGCAGAATCAATAATGTAAATTAAGCAAGACAATTTTATCTACATACTTAATACCTTGTGTGCAGGCATAATCTTATACATACAGGCTCCTCTTTCTCTTGACTTTGTGCTTTGACTTACACTTGAGATACCGTCTAAGATTAGATACAAATTATTGTCTCTGTAGTTGATCCCATAAACAGCCTCAGCCAACAGGACGATGAGGGTTTGACCTTCAGTTGTCCTCTTTCCTGATCTACGGGCTGTGGCGGAACGTGTACTCACGAAATACCACAGAATCATAAAGTAACACTCAAAATGTTCTAAACATACCATGATCATGTCCATTCATTAAACAATTTTGCTATTTTGATACTACATTCAACTACTTATGAAAGTATAATATTCTCAGCTCCATTTACCACCTTTAACCATATTTACAGAATTTAACCAATTACCACCAAAATTAGTTCAGAAATTACAGGACATTTCATATGAACCAGTTGCTAATGTGTTTATGATGTAGATCCTACCTAGAAAGCTAACACAGGTGTCAACGTAACAGTCATCAAATGAGACGAATAGGCAATTTTAGCTGCAGTCTCACAAGTTACAGCTAAAACTTTCTCTGAATAAATGTTAATATATCTCAACCAGTTATTCACATCTAAACTTTGCTGCATGTTTCTCCTCAGCAGGGTTCTCGATGTTCAGTCACAGCCGGTTGGTGCTGCTATGCAGTAGGACTGACTCAGCGTTTAGAGTAAACCCCCCCACCCCACAACACAACCTCTCTTTATCTTTAATTCTAACTCTCTCTCTACTTAATCACCCCACAATCTCTCTCTGCCAAAAGTCATTTAACCCCTCCTCTGCTGGACAACAGCGAACAGCAGGTGTGGGGGAAGCTGTTAGTAAAGGAACAAACTGCGTGTTGTTGTGCCAATCAAGCTGTGTAACTCCTAATATATTTCAGATATAAAATTTAATGCCATCAAGTTGATCATAACAATGCCTTCGAAATTATGTGATTTTACAGTATGTCTAGTTTAAAGCTGAGTTGATAGCTGTATGAGAACGATATGACCTCCAAGCCAGACAGACTTGAAGATTATGAGTGCTTTGAAACTATTGTCAAGGTCAGACCTACATCAGGTACATTCATCCAAACAATGGTCCATAACATACTGTCACTGATGAACTAACCTGCAAAGTTCCGGGTGAAAACTAGTGTGACCAACAGTATTGGGATGATGACAGTTCCTATGGTGACGACCCGGTCAAAGGGCAACTCTAGTTTGAGCTGCACCATAAGACCTGCGAGTACCCCGCCCTTCTCATCCTGTGTGGAACCTGGCAGGATCAATTCCTTGAGCTTCTCCCCTGCGAGCAGAGCCGTGGCCATGTCCAAGTTCTGCTCAAAGATGTTCTGCATTCGGCACCAGGAGCCTGCTCACTACTAACCTCACAACACTCCTGATGGCTCCTCCCCCAACCCTGTCAGCCACTGGATTGGCTGAGGGCGTTTCCCTGCAACAATATAATAAGTTATGTTATATCTAGGGGTGTTGACTTGAAGGCTAAAAGTGGATCTTCTAAAAGTCACAAAGAGAGCATTGTGGTCAGCCTGGTCTGAGCAGGCTGGTCTGGAGATAGATTGTGTCCTTGCTGATGAGGAGACTGATCTTGTCTGAGGTAGACTGAGGAATAGAAAACTGAGCGTTGATTTGTTGTCGGTACAGCTTGTTTGGACAGATGAGATCAATCTGTCAACTGGGCGACTCCACTTCTGCTAAAACCTGTAAAGGAACAGGAGAGATTTTAAAGTTAACAGATGCAGTACACATTATAAGGAGATCTTTATTGAAAGTGATAAGAAAGAAACTTGACTTTATTCTGTATGTTCAGATTCTTTGAACGCATATGTTTCTTTACTTCATTCACCAATGGAGTGTGCCTCTCTGCACAGTCTATTGAGAGCATGTACTAGCATTTAAGAATGTACAAGCATTTACACCAAGGACAAACTCAAGGCTAAATCTATTAAGACAGTCCACTGTAGACATGAAGTCACAGAAATGGTTTATTGGATCAGCTATAAATGGAAGTATGACACATCACAGAATGTGTTTGCACAGGGCATAAAACACACAGACAAGAAAATAGCCGTTGTACATGATAAAATCAATGTATCTTGCTTTGAGCTCAAGAGATCAATAATGTACAGCTTTCTAACAAAGACAACAACACAAATAACAGGCAGAAGCTCTTGAAAAGCATCATGAAAAGCAGCATGCCTCTCTTTCACAAATTATGTTTAGTTAGTTAAAATATGTGCATGCATTTTTGTACTGAAGTAGGACAGTTTTCAGTTTGCGTTAGTTAAACTAAATGCATTGACTTGTTAACCTAAAACATAAAAAATATATAATGTAACCACCTGTGGATGTATGACATCACTCTGTGTGTGTGTGTGTGTTAAAGCAAAGCTTAATAAAGAGTTAATTAAACATCCTTTAACATGACTGAATTATTCTATGACCCACTACTGCCCCTTTCTTTCTTTCTTTCTTTCTTTCTTTCTTTCTTTCTTTCTGATTATTTAGTGCTGATTACATGATATAAAAAAATACAAATGCAACTATTAAATGCAGTTACTTTTATCATATAAGATTGTCAACGTTCTGTATTAAGTTACTTTGGCCTGCTTGACATGCATTAAATCACGTATTTAAAAAAAGACCGAAAACATATAAATGTAACATATAATCCAAACATAATACAAACGAATTTCGCCAAGTATTCAAGACAAATTTAACGAAACTCTCAAACAACTTAATATTGATTTAAGTTGTCGCTCAAACTTACAGCAACAACGTAATAAAGCTGTTCCAATAAAATAAACGAAACAGTTTTACATATAATCTATTTTCAAGCTTTAATCTATAATGAAGCTTTATCTACACTGCTGCAACGACACAGACCGGCATACCGACATCATGACGGCTGAATGTTTAGGAGCATTAAAGGTCATGCAGCGCACATTGCTTACGGTCAAACGAGGAGCTGTCCGTCCTCCGGTGCTAAAGTCATCCGCTCATCTCGCACCATCACTGCTTTGAATACAACCGGGCACCTTAAAACACAGATATGATAAGAAATCATCTTTTATATTGCATAAATACAGGAGAGAGACTACTGAGTTGCATAGATCTTCATCATGTGTCACATACCTGTCATTCAGTTTGATTACAATCAATAACAGCCTGAAGCCGACGATCAGACCATCAACACCAAGAAGCATCGAAAGGTTGCAAAAACAAAGGACGCAGACGAACCGGCTTGTGCTAACACAGTGTTGAGCATCTCTGGTGTCTCAGGGGTTAATCTGCAGTGCGGGCGAGCCGCTTCAGCGTGTATCCGGGCACACACACCGGTTTGTTCCGCCTCTCGCCATCCTTTTCACCCTCCCCTGACAAACCTCAGACTTCTCCCGTTTACACCATCATGCACAGAAAGACCTTCAAAGAGATTCATTGTAAGCGATTGTTCGCCTTACACGAGACTGTAAGATCCTTAGTGCCAGCTGCCAGGCAATACATGCGTGTGCCATATTGAAACGCAAGCAATAAAAACAGCGACTTTAGGACATTACAAAGAGCACATAGCAAATCTTTTTTATATTCAGCTTATTGTAATGTTAGCTGGACCTCTTTAGATTAACATTTCAACAAGGTAGTATTAACATTCAGCTGTATTTATTCATCTACAAACTTCACAAGGT
>JAZGTK010008804.1:0-17893 GCA_036877625.1 Ambastaia sidthimunki | reverse complement strand
ACATTAATGCACAAATGTTTATTTTGCCTGCACAAACGTGCACAAACGATTCCAGCTATTTTCAAGTCATTTGGACGTTGATGGGGTGCTGATGACGTCACGCGTCAAATAATTAAAGCTTAATAACGCGAGATACATTAATGCACAAATGTTTATTTTGCCTGCACAAACGTGCACAAACGATGCACAAACGAACACAAATGATTTTATTCATATTTTCAACATATGGGGTGCCAACTTCACACAGGTCTAGGAATCGAGTGCGTGGAGGAACGGGGAAATGCTGGAGAATAGGGATGGTGGAGATCGCTCTGTACTTTCTCTGTACTTGGAAACAGGTAACTGGAACAGAGGGAGTCTGGTTAACACAACAGAGTAACATTGAGACCAGACAGTAATTAAATGGGAGGAGTGCAGTGATAATAGTGTCATTGATTGTAGCTGACAAGTATGTTCTTTAAGGTTAAAACAAAGATTTTTCAATTGTATAAGATTTTCCATTTTACTTGTATGGGAGCATGTTCTTTTAAAAGGTATTGAACTGGATGATGTGTCTTTGAAGAAACTCATAGAACATAGTGCTAAGAGAGAACATATGTGAGACAAAAATTCTTTACATATCGTCACTAATTAACAGTTTTGACCACCAGAGGTCGCCAAATTAGTCTCTGTTGTTGACTTTGCCTAACCTTGTAATTACCTTGCTCACCTGTACCTCATTGTCTCCCTGTCATGTGATCTATTAGCTTGTAACCTTTAGTAAATTTAAACCCTGGGTGTTTCATTCCAGTTTTAGACATGTACCCGCGAACTTCCCTAAGCACTTCCCCTCGGGGAAATCCCCGCCGCCATCTTGAAGTGCGTTCCACTTCGTGAAGTGAACGAGGAATGTGTGTATGGACAGACCCTCTGCTTCTTCAGAGATGTACACTTCGGGCACCTATATATTAATGAAATTAAGAGATGCATTATGTTCAGGAGATTACACATGGTTTCTGGATTGTTTACAAATTCCAGTTCATGTACATGTTCATTTTATTCCATTTCCTAAACATCTTTTCAAAGGCTCATTATGAAGCAATTTTAATTGTTTTATTGGAAACTCTATAGCATTAGAAAACATAACAAATCAAGCTAATAGGTGCTGGTACATCTGTAGTTGGCAAATTTTTTTAAACTTTAAATTGTTTTAAATTGTGTTTGCAGACAATAAAAAAAAAAAATCTAAACTAGACTACCCTATCCTTTACCATGGTGAACTGGACATTCATAAGTGGACTTAAACCAATACTTGCCCATTTTGATTGGTTGTGCAGAATTTAGTTTCTTGTCATAAATGTTGGGGATTATAATTTAAGAACATTAACCTTCTTGCACATATAATCAGAAAGTTATTGAATATGGAAGTTGAAGTATGAAACCAACTTTACCACAGTCTCCATATCTTAGATACTGTATTTAAAGTTTCCTGAACTCTTACTGAAATGTTATAACACCACCAAACTATAAAACCCCCCCCAAAAAAAACAACTTTATAAAACATTACAGCTAGTACACTTTTTCATAGGTGAGGTTCCAGTGTTGCCAACTATTATAAATGAAAAGTAGCTAAAGCCTACTAATTATGTACACAACAACATCCTGTCATATTCTGTCTAGTGTCGACACTTGTGTTTCACTTCTCACCTGCGTACTGTGCTCACTGTACTTTAATGCCGAATTTGACCCCAAAGCCTGGTTTGTTTGACCAGTGTGAGCCTAGTGTGTATTGTGACAATTTAGTATTATTTAAAATAAAAATATTTTATTAAGTATTCTGGATGGATAGACATTAAAGCCAATATTAAAGTCTTCAAAGTAAATCTTAAATTGTGCACTTGTTTTTTAATTAAATAAAAAATAGATTTTTCTTTCTCTGTTAGTCATTTATGTCTATCTTACTGTCATATTATAAAAAGGACCTTCAACCATAATCCATGGACCACCATTAAATTCATAATGTTGTGAAAAAAAATCCTCAGTACAGGGTAATTCTGCTCTCTCTGTGCTCTCCTGCAGGTCCAGAAAGGCACTTTTCTAAAGATAAATACAAAAATACAAATATAGCTTTAGACAATGACTCGCAGTGATGGCACTAGAGATGACACTCTAGTGATGGCAAAGTAAAGCTTTTTTTAAACCAGCAAAGCTTTCAACACAATTGTATCAGAAAAGGTTCATTACTCAAAACGGTTACTTCAAATCAGAGCTCGACGAGTACTTCTACTGGTGAAGTTAGGGAATGTGCTGTTGCAAAAGGTTTCACAATTGACCAATGAATGAATAAATAGATTAATACATTTGAGAAAGGGAGAGAGAAAGAGACTAAGTTTACATAATTGGCAATAACAACAGCATGTTTAACCACAACACATTTTTAATACTTAAATTAAAAACTGAAAAAAAGTAAGCTTTCACCCTGGCTTTTGGCTATAATTTGGACAGTGAATCTGGGACTTTCATGCTGTGCACAAAAATACCTCAAGGTTGAAGTATTATTATTATACTGTAAGTGTAATGAAGAATCAGTACTCGGTAAATCCATATGCTGTATTTAATGAAATAGCTCAGAGTGAACAGGCAGGGGTCATACACAGCAAACAGGCACAACGTAGGAAATACAATAGAGTAAATAATACCAGGCAAGGGTCGAGGCAGGCGGCAGACAAAAGGGGTAACCAGTAACAAAGCAAAAGTCCAAGGGGCGGGCAGAGAACAATCGAGAGGTGAGATACAATACAGTCAAAAATTTAAAAGGAAACACAGGAAAAACTGCTCAGAACAGTTTGACTGGCAAATCTAGACTTCACAATGAGCTTAAGGAACAATGAGGCTTAAATATTGTCACTGATGGGAAATGGCTGCCACCTGGGAGAGGCGTGGCCCAGGTACGGGGTAAATGGGTAATGTAGTCCTAGAACTCCGGTGAGGGTTCCCGCTGACGACCAGTACAGGGAGCCACAGGGGCCGAATTCGTGACAATAAGCCAGATGCTGTGAGCTACCACAATGGATTTGAAATAATGAAGTGCAGACTTTCAGCATTAATTTGAGGGTATTTACATCAAAATTGGAAGAAGGGTTTAGTAATTGCAACAATTTTCATACATAGTCCCCTCATTTAAAAGGGTCCCGGAGCATTGGAGTTTCAAAATGTTTCGAAACAGTATGACATAACGAAGCCTTGTTTGCTGAAATCAAATTATCTGTGGAGTTTGATATATGCTCCGAACCAATGATTGGGAACAAAACATTCATGTTTTGAAGCTTCATGAAGCAGTGTTTCGAAATCGCCCATTATTAGTTTTCCCTGTGTTTTTACCATTGTAGACTACATTTGGTAAAACGTTTGGATCGTCACCCTTTTGTACCAGAGCAGTTTGTTATAGCACATTAAAATACTGTGTTGTATGTTATACTGCAAGTGTTTACTGGCATGGAGTAAATAGTGGGTAGAGTGGGTGTTTTTAATGCATTCTTTGTGACTTGCAAGGTCATGCATGGGATTACTGGATTTACACCAGAGCAAAAGAAGCATCAAAATGTTGGTTCATATAGGGTCACACTTAAATAGATGGGGTATTTTCTAAAAATCTTTTCTGAAAAGCTTAAGAAAGGAAGTCATTTACAACTTGGGGTGGCATAAAGGTAGGTCAATAAGAGACTTAATTTTTAGGTAAACAGCCCTTTTAAATCACATGATGACGTATAACTAAGATTTTAAATTGGGTTTGTACACAATCGAGCAACTGGAAATAGTTGCATTTAACAGTTTTGAGTGAGACAAGGTGTTGAATAAGACAAAAGTTTGCATTTAACAGTTTGCACGCATTATCAAACCGAACTAAACAAAAAAGAACCAAACTAAAAAAATTCAGAAGATCCACTCCGGATCCAAAGTGGTGCTATTGTTTGTTGTCTTTAGCCCGACTTTTCACGCTACCTGGGCATTGGAGCAAGTGTTGCTCATGTCTACAACTGCCAGACACTCATTCAGACCTCAGCAATAATAATAATAATAATAATAATATGACATTAAAGTGAATGTAATGAATTTTTTTTAAAATTAAAAATCAGTGTTCAAAATCAAAAATTGTAGTGGTGGTACTTATATGTTTCTGGGACAAAAACTTGTGGAGCTTTAGATGGGTGTTTACAATAGTTTAAAATGGTCCCCCCCGGGGACCGCAACCTCAAAGGGAAAAGTTTCTTTGTCTCACTCAACACCTTATCTGCATGTTTTATAACAACATGGCACATTTGCAAATATGAATCCAGGTTATTGTAGAAAGAGTATCATGCCTGTCAAACTTGCATCTCTACAGAATTTCAGTTAAGATACATAGTATGGGAGCCAACATACAACAGGAATATATACAAATATCTGCAGTTTAGGGCAGTTTAGTTCAGACCACATGGTGTTCCTGTAGCTCAACAGGTAGAGCATTGCATTAGCATTGCAGCATTGCAGGGTGTCATAAACTGTCCTGTTGGTATCAGAGATGCATCTGGAGAAAAAGTTGAACTCTCAGACTCTTTGAAGCCTGGGGTCTTTCACCCCCACACTGGGTTTGTGAGTCTTAAGTGAAAGGCATATTTTATGATGCATAAATGACCCAACAATTTGTTCATGCAAGACACTACATAATTATTTAGGAGTTATCTTTTAAGGGAACTTGACACTGTATAATGGGATTGACACTATGGGAATCTGCTTCAGATGTGTAACGTGTAAACTCTTGCCTATTTATAGGTAGGTCAAGTTCATATGACATAGTGTTGCATGCCACAAAGCCTTTAAAGGGCATCTGCAAAATACATCATTAGCTTCTTGTCATCAGGACAGTTGCTTGATTTGGTGGAGGAGCAGTGGGGGATGGGCTCCTCCCTTTCTCTTACGCTCTCTGCCAATCAGATACACTGGCTTCAGAAGCCTGGTCTATGTTTTTCTGAACTAAATGATGAGCTCATAATGTCAGCGTCGGATAATAATCTGACGATCAGCCAGGTGGGTGTTGAGGCAGATCAATCTCCTCTTTCAGATGCATTTCAGGAACTGAATGGCATGCAGATTCAGTTGCACAAGATTCAAGTTGGGTTGGATTTTTATCATCCAACAGGCTGTAAACTGTCATTCTTTCCTGACCTTTATACTGAGGTGTCGAAGTTATGGAAGAATCCATATTTGGCTTGTGTTTTTACTCCTGCAGCGAGTAATTACTTCTCCATCATGGGACTCCACGAGCATGGATATGGGGAGATCCCAAGTGGAAGTGGAAGAGGTTGCGGGCTATCTCTCCCCTTCTACCACACTGTCGTGGAGGAGACTAGCCTTGCCCTCTAAACCTTGCCTTGCCCTATTAGATGACTCCAACATGGTGGCGCCTCCGGATACAAAATGGTGCTATTTTTGTCCTTAACACGACTTTTACAGTGGCTTTTTACGGCACATGGACATCGGTGCAACCAGTGTTCGTGTATATCACTGCCAGACACTTCTAAATCTCAAGAATATCAACACAGCTGCACCACAAGATGATCTGCTGGAGAAGTTACGCGATCTCGGTGTGCTGCGGGGACCAGGCCTTCAGCCCTCGGAATCACCGGATGCCGGTGGTCAGGGAAGGAGACGTTGCAAGCGGTGCGCGAGAAAGCAGAAGCGTGGCAAGAGGGTGGGGGTCCGTGCTAGGCTAAAAACAAACCCTAGTCGGCTGGCACTCCCGTCCATCCTGCTCTCCAATGTTAGCTCCCTGGACAATAAACTGGATTACAGAGACTGCTGCGTCTTTGTTTTCACAGAGACATGGCTCAGCGAAAGAGTTCCGGACGCCGCCATTCAGCTAGACGGACTAACTATGTTTCGTGCTGACAGAAACACAGCTCTGTGCGGTAAGGCTCGCGGCAGTGGCTTGTGTGTTTACATCAACACGGAAAGGTGCAAGAACTCAGTGCTAGTTTCTAGTTACTGTTCATCGCTGTTGGAGTTTGTGACTGTTAGATGCAGACCTTTTTTTTACCATGGGAATTTACTACCAGGCTCATTATCGGTGTTTACATTCCACCCAGTGCTAACGCCGGTAATGCGCTCTGTTAACTGTATGGGGCTATTAGGGAACTGCAGTACTCTAACCCCGATGGACTGTTTATTGTTGCTGGAGATTTCAATCATGCAAATCTCAAGTCAGTGCTCCCTAAATTCCATCAGTATGTGGACTTTGCAACGAGGGGGAAAAACACGCTGGATGTTGTGTACACAAACATTCCTGGCGCGTACCGGGCGGAGCCCCGCCCCCACCTCGGCTACTCAGACCACATCTCTGTTATGCTAATTCCGGCATACAGAACACTTGTCAGACGATAGAAACTGGTTCTGAAACAGGTGAAAACCTGCCCGGCAGGAGCCATCTCTGCTGTTCAGGACTGTTTTGAACACACTGACTGGCACATGTTTAGGGAAGCAGCAACTGACGGTGACTCCACTAACTTGGAGGAATACGTGTCATCAGTGACCAGCTATATCAGCAAGTGCATTGATGACGTCACCACCTCCAAGACCATCACCACACGCTCCAACCAGAAGCCATGGATGACTGCAGAGGTGCGTGCGCTACTGACAACCCGAGACTCCACCTTCAGGGCAGGCGACAAAGCGGCCCTAAGAACAGCGAGGGCCAAACTGTCCCGGGCCACCAGAGAGGCAAAGCGCGCACACGCTCAGAGAATTCACAGCCACTTCACGACCAGCAGAGACACGCAGAGACATGCAGTGCATGTGGCAGGGCATCCAGACCATCACCAACTACAGGCCAACACCACCTGCCTATGACAGTGATGCCTCCCTTCCAGATGCGCTGAATGACTTCTACGGCACAAAACGGTGTAACAGCGAGGAAGACCACCCCTCCCCCCAACAACCAGGTGCTGTGTCTAACCACAGCCAACGTGAGGAAGACTCTACACAGAGTAAACCCACGGAAGGCTGCTGGACCAGACAACATTCCTGGTAGGGTGCTTAGAGGATGGGCGGACCAACTGGCTAATGTCTTCAAAGACATCTTCAACATTTCTCTGAGCAGCACAGTAGTTCCAACGTGCTTCAAGGCCACCACTATTGTCCCCGTGCCAAAGAAGTCTCCAGTGTCCTGCTTCAACGACCCGTCCCGTTGCACTTACACCTGTCATCATGAAGTGCTTCGAGAGGTTCGTCTTGAGGCACATTAAGACCCTGCTGCCCCCCTCACTGGACCCCCTGCAATTCGCTTACTGCCCCAACCGCTCAACAGACGACGCCATAAATACCACCCTCCATCTGGCCCTCACCCACCTGGACAATAAAAACACATATGTTCAGATGCTGTTCACAGACTTCAGTTCAGCATTCAACACCATCATTCCTCAGCACCTGACTGAAAAGCTGAACCTGCTGGGCCTAAACACCTCCCTCTGCAACTGGATCCTGGACTTCCTGACCGGAAGACCTAAGTCAGTCCGGATCAGGAACAGCATCTCCAGCACCACCACACTGAGCACTGGGGCCCCTCAGGGCTGTGTGCTCAGTCCATTRCTGTTCACTCTGCTGACTCACGACTGTGTAGCAATGCACAGCTCGAACCACATCATCAAGTTCGCCGATGACATGACCGTGGTGGGTCTCATCAGCAAGAACGACGAGTCAGCATACATAGAGGAGGTGAAACAGCTAATGGACTGGTGTAGAGCCAACAACCTGTCTCTGAACGTGGACAAAACTAAAGAGATGGTCGTTGACTTTAGAAGAGCACAGAGAGACCACTCTCCGTTGAACATCGGCGGCTCCCCTGTGAAGATCGTAAAGAGCACCAAGTTTCTTGGCGTTCACCTGACGGAGAACCTCACCTGGTCGCTCAACACCAGCTCCACAGCCCAGCAGCACCTGTACTTTTTAAGAAGGCTGAGAAAAGCTCACCTCCCACCCCCCATCCTCACTGTGTTCTACAGAGGGACAATCAAGAGCATCCTGAGCAGCTGCATCACTGCCTGGTTTGGGAATTGCACTGTTGTGGACCACAAGACCCTGCAGCAGATAGTGAGAACAGCTGAAAAGATCATCTGGGTCTCTCTTCCCTCTATCCTGGACATTTACACATCATGCTGCATCCGCAAAGCTACCAGCATTGTGGATGACCCCCCACACCCCTCACACACACTTTTCACCCTCCTGCCATCTGGTTAATGGTACCGAAGCATTCGGTCCCTTACGACCAGACTTTGTAACAGTTTTTTCCCCATGTCATTAGGTTGTTAAACACAACATAACTCATTGTAAACTACATCACCACCACTGCACTACCTTTATTATTTTTAATATCTGCACTATTGAATGTTTGCACTGTCATCACTTTACATAATCACTGAAATCACTTTTGTACAGAACAGCAGCATATGCAGGCTTCGCAGTCCAAGAGGAAGTTTGATCTGAGGACAGTGCATTCCTCAAAGCTTGCAAAGAAGAAGCACACCCGACGGCAGCAGCACCATACTGGGGGCCAGTCCCATGATATGGAATTCAGAAGCCAGGGGGAATTTCTTCTTTCCCCACCACCCTAGGTGTCTCGGGGGCAGAGACACCCAGTGATTTATTCGTTCCATCTTTTCTCTTTCCTGTCCAAGCATCTCCTGCCAGTTCTCTGATTCAGGATACTGGACAAGTAGAGAGGATGGTAACTCTCTCTGATTTTCTGGCAGTGTGGAAACTCCTGCCCAATTTATCCACATGGCTGTTGAGCACAGTACAGCTGCTGAGTTCAGCCCGAGGACTGGTTTATCACAACAGATCTAAAAAGTGCATATTTTCACATGAAGATATTACCAGAACACAGAAAGTTTCTCAGGTTTGCAATCAGGAACTAAACTTACCAATATTGAGTGCTTCCTTTCAGCCTAGCACTATATAATTGGGACTTCACTATGATGTGGGCACAATCCTTGCTGCTGTGAGCAGCATCCAGCTAGGCTAGCATCTAACAGTCCTTTCAATTCAGATGCTGTTATGCTGCGTTCACACCAGACGCGAATTGCGAGATGTTGTGCCACTGGGTCACTGTAGAATCCGGTAAAGAATGAGGAGAAGAAACAAAGGAAACCTACCTAGATGCCTTTTCTTTTTAGACATCTGGCTGTGAAGAGTCTGGTGTGTCTGTTAGAGTATCTGGTGGCATTTCATCAATGCTGAGAGTTTGAGACAAGAGCTTCTGTAAGAGAGGTTTAGATCATTGATCTAGATGCAAGCAGCAATTTGCACACCAATGTGCAAATTCAATCAAATCTTGATTGAATTGAACTAAAAATGATCTGAGCCATTTCTGAGGAAGATCAGAAAAGGTTTTAAGAGACTTAAGTGAAACACAATTGCACAAAAAAACCCTACAAAAAATCTCTCTGATGAAACAAATGAGTCCATTACCGATTCTTCTTCCATCCCATGGCATGAGCTGTCAGTTGTGCCCAGGAGTGATGGCACTGTTGAGGGAACATCTGCTACAGATGTAGTTTCCGGGCCAGGACCAGGAGTAGCACCTACAGATGAAAAATCCAAATGAGTGTAATAAGACAAGATACAGTGGAACCAAAGGTCTGAGACCATGAGTGAAGATGTTTCAATTTTCATTACAAATTTTATCAGTGTAACAATATGAGTAATGATGTACTTAAATTGAAAGATTAACATGAGTTAGGGGTTGCGGGTAAAGGTTCAGAATTTCTTAGTATTTATTTGGACATTCCCCATGTTGCTTTAATGACACTATGCAATGGATCTGACATAAACTTAAGTGTGTGCAAAACCTGATCATCCATATTATCCCCGCAAGATCTGAGAACTTTCCAAAGAGCATCTTACTTTAATGGAAGCAAGGAAATGTGACCAACTAAAAAACAAGTAAATAGTGTAGAATCTTAAGTATCCTAAACATTTTGGTTTGGATAATAATTAGATTTTAAATCCAAAATATTCAAGGTTGTCCACTTCAGACTTACATACCTGTATAACATGATAAGCCTCAACTTGTTGCCTTTAACATTTAATATGAAATGATTAAATGCATGTATTTATCTCACAAGAGTCAGTTGTAGATGGTGATATTGATGATCCAGGAGTCAAGCTCATGTGGGAAAGATCCAGCTTACCACAGCAGTCCCCCACTTCCTGTTTCCCAGAAGGCTGCGCACTGTCTGCCACAGGCTCTTGTCTTCCTATGTTAATGTGAATGGTTATCGCCTCTTCCTGAGGGTCCTCGTTTATGGCATGTTTAGATCCACCATGTCGCAGAGTAGATTCTACAAAGTGTTGAGGACTCGTAATGGCCTTCAATGTCTCAGGGGGTTCGCAGGAGTGGGGCTGCCTGCCAGCTATAGGGACCAGGCCCTGAAACACAGCAGTGGGAATTGGATGTGCCCCCATGCCCAGTGTCTGGGCTGATACAAAAGCCCACTGCTGCTGGCTGGCAGCTGGAGATTGGAAGAGGTTGGCCTGACCCCAAATCATAGGCTGGCCTCCAGGAAGCACCTGAGCCACCTGCAATGGTGCCTGAACCCCAAAAGCCATTTGACCAGTCTGAGCAAACGACTGTTGGGCCCAATGAGCTGCCTGGATAGCACCAATGGTCATATAACCTGGGATACCGGAACACGCAACCAAAACATTTTAACAACTAGTTTTATCAATAACAATAATTTTGAATGTGATGGACCCTTAATTAAAGATGTTTTACATAATATCTAACTAATTCAACAGGAAACGGCAGTTGCTGTGGGTTACCTGAGGGCACCACTGGTGGGCTTAAATGTGTGAAGAGTTCTGGGGGGTGCTGACGTCGCCTTCTTCCAGGATCCTGGGTGTAAGCAGGTGACGCTGGCATCTGTGATAACAATGTCATAATTTCATTTTTAATATCTGATTTTTATTTTCAAGATACAATCAATAGGTTTGGGGATTAAGATCCAGTTTTTATTCAGGATAAATTCTGTTAAAAAAGCCTCAATAAAAATATTATTTTTACAATTCATATAAATACAAAAATCTATTTTACCTTTTCAGATACTAGCCACTAAGAATCTCATGTGTCCACTTATAGTGTTGTTTATTTTAATTTGCTGTCTGTGGTCTTTTAGCAAAAACCTTGCAGAATCCAAACTTCTGTTTGTTAATTGTTCACTGATGGTATGGGTTCACTGATGGTATGATGGTACTAAAAGACTCATCTCCTCCTAAGTCTGAACACACAAGTTGTGATTATTGTCCTGAGGTTAACTTACTGAAAGAATGTCCGGAGGGGTGGCCATGTCACCAAACAGATCAAATTGGTTTATATTCTGCAAGACAATCCAATACAATCCAAAAAGCATCTCTGATATTTGAGTTTTAGTGATGAAAAGCTCATTCAACATTGAAAGTAACATTAGCAAGACCTCAATGTCTGACAATTGAAGGACAGTGACTACTGAAGGGAATCAGGTGACACAAACAGTATGAACAATAATGTGAATGAGAACTAAAATTAGCATTCACACAGTCAGAACCCAATATGTGTGCAAAAAAAACCCCAATACATTGGTCATTGTCTAAAAAATAGTAAAGTAATTTTCGCATCACACCAGAAGGCTTAAGTGCTCACAGATCAAGGTCAATGTTTGACATGTGAGCAAAGATTTTTTGCCCATAAACTGTATGTAAAATCAGCTTCAGGCACTCGATAGGCTCCAACTGAATTAACAGACAAGCAATAACACTTGTGAAATAGACTAATAACAGTAACAGTTTATTGGGAATTTACTCTGGAAAAAGCAAACTTCTGTTCTGACTAATCTGTCTGTCTGGGAGTTGGCAATGCATACCTAGTTCTTCAATGTTCTGGTAATAAGCCGAATGGTTATACTAAAGGTGAAAATTATGAATTTCTGCAAACTTGTTCTTTATGGTGCTTGTTTTACACACAAAATGACTTAAACATGCAATTGTAAGAGTGGCTTGCCTTTCTGTCACTCGACATTGTGTCAGTGACAACACTAGGGGTTTGTTCTTGGGAGCCCAATCAATCTTTGTAAAAAAGGCCAACTAGAATTTGGGAAATTGCATTTTAAACTCTGCCCTGGATATCTGGGTATATAAGCAGGCTGGCATGCAACACAACAAATTTTGTTCTTCAGCGCTCACAGATGTCTGTGGTTGTGACACCTTGTAGATTGTTTGTTGCTGCTGCAAATATACAGTGCTTTATACCTACCCCACTTCAGCAGGTCAGTTACAGAGCCTAAAAGAGCATTTTTCTTACCCTGATCGCCACTTCACAACCAGATCAACCTTGTGTTGTGTTTCCTCCAGGAACACCTGGAAAGATGCCTGTCTCCCTTCACTTTTAGGGTCTATGCGGCAGCCATTTCTGCTTGCTACAACACCATTGGAATGGCATGACCTGGTTGTAAGGTACCTCAGAAGTGCCAGGGTGTTAAATCCCTCTAAGCCATGCTTCATTCCCTCTTGGGATCTTACCGTAGTCCTTGAGGGTCTACGGAGGGTCCCATTTGAGGAAGCTGATCTCAGTGTCCTCACTGTAAAGACGGCTCTTTTAGTGGCGCTTAAGGGGGTTGGGGACCTGCAGGCCTTCTCTGTGTCCAGTGACTGCCTAGAGTTTGGGCTGTGCTTCTCCCATATGGTTTTGAGACTCTGGCATGATTATGTGCTCAAAGTTGCTGTGCCCAGTGCACGCTTTATGCTTTTACCTGGAATGTACTGCTCTTTGTCTGCTACAGAGGTTAGCCCATTGGATTGTGAATGCCATTTCTATGGCTTACCAGTCACAGGGACTGCAGAGTCCACTGGGGATCACAGCACACTCCACAATGTGAGTTGCATCCTCCTGGGCTCTCTGGCAAGGGATATTGCACTAGCAGACATATGTAGAGCTGTGGGCTGGGCTACACCCAACACCATCACAAAGGTTTACAACCTTTGCATGGACCTGGTCGCGGCCCATATACTCCAGGGTAATTAAACAGCAACTGGGTGGGTGTATCGCTTACCCCTGCGCCCTTCCCTCTTTCGAGGTGATATTGTGCTCTATTCCCCTCCTAGCTACTATTAGTATGAAGGACATTGAGGATCTTTTTTCCTAGCACCTCCGGTAGACAACGGCGGCAGGGCTGTTTACTAGGCCTGGTACTCATGTTTATCAGTGCTCACTGCTCCATTTATGTGGATTCCTGGCTCTTGGGTAACGCAATAGGATGTGGTCTCCATAGTGTTCCCCTCCTAAACAGAGAGGAGGACACTGTCCTAGCTTCCTGCTCGGTAGTTGGCCACCACTTAAGCCTTAAGTGTCTGCTCCCATCTAATGCTGGGAGATGCTTTACACTTAAGCTGGAAGGTTACAATGTAGCTGTAGCATTCATGACAAGGTATGCGACAGCTTGACCACATCTGCACCGCTTATCTCGTACCACAGATCAACTCCTGTGGCACTTTGTATTAGGACCCCTACTATTGTCATCGACACAACGTCAAGTGACGAACAGAAAGGGAACATCTTTTGCCCTCTATCAGAGAACATAGGTTACATACATAACCAAGATGTTTTGTAGCTAATCAATTTGATTCAATTCTATACAAACTAGTTTTATTGTAAAAATTATATAAAACTTTCTATGTATCATTTTAATTTAATATTCTCATAAATCCATGCAGTACATTCACATAAGATGAAGCCCAAAAACAAACCTCTCACAGGGACCACTGTTTGGTTTCCCTGCATTCAATTTTCTTTCTTAAAGTTCTTGCTACAAGATTTGTACAGTGGGAAAAAATAAAAGCTCTGTAGTAGATTGCTAAACTTCGCTACAGGATTCAGAAAAAGGCTGTCAAAATACAGAAGGGAAGAAGAACATTGAGAGGTTGGTTTGAGGGAGGAATAGAGCAGGAAGGTTGGGTGAATGTTTGAAATATATGAACAACTACATTCTTAAAGTGGTGTTTTGGAACGTCATAGATTATTTCTTTCTGTTTACTTGTGGGGACCTAAAAATTGTAATAAATTGTGAAAACATGATTCTTACTGCACTCCAGAAATATTTTAATATGCAATAGGGATTTAAAATTTAATTCAAATTTTAAAGTTAAGGAGGTTACTAAAAATGCTCTATTTAACTTTGGATTAAGTTAAATTGTTATGCTAGTAATATAATTTGCCATGATAAAAAAATACAATTTTTAAATAGAATAAAAAAAAAGTAGATAAAATATTTTTCAACTACTTATGATTGTTAAAAGTAACCACATCCATTTTTTGTCTATAACTGTAGAGATGTGGCTGAAAATTGGAGGGCTTAACCAAATACCTGGTAAGCGCTCTCTTCTGATTGATGGCCACGAGGAGGCTTGTGTCCAGCTTCAAACACAATGCACTATGTTGAGTCAAAAAAGAAAATGAGAGAGGCCCCACAGGGAACCAATCAGTCAGGGAAAACCTTATATATATTGACTTCCCATGATATATATAGCCTATATTTTCTTCTAAAACAATTATCAATACAGTGACCCCTTTAGGTTCCATTTAGGATTCTTTCATATAAAAGAACATTTTTAAATGAGAATTTCTCAAATTAATTTTTTTTTCTTTCTACCCTAGTAATCCTATGTGTATCTCATAGAGTTTCAGAAAAGAGATACAGAGAGTTAAGATTTGTTAAGCATTTCAATACAAACTCAACTACACATTTATCTTAAACATCTTTTTTTGTTCCTCCTAAAGAATTTTATGAGAAACATCCGAGACAAAGTTGATACCTAATATTTAGTAAGTTACCTGAGCTATGAAATATAAAGGACCAACCTCTTTTGTCTTGGATTTTAAAATATTATAGGTTGAAAAGATCCTTGGTACATTTCATTTACAATACTGGTAAAAAGTAATTTATACATGAAAACACTGCGCTTCTGCTACAACAAAACCAGGTTAAGTATATACATGAGATCTTGTGTCTATAAATGTTCATAGTAACATTTCAGTTACGTATGTAACTCTTGTTCCCTGATAGAAGAACAGAGTTCAGAATGCAAATGCTCTGTGTTTGGAGAGGGCTGCCTCCGCTTTCTTGGTAAAGACACGGGGAAACAGGGCTAAACCAAAAAGTAGGATCTTGTACTGGTAAGCTCGCCCCTTGAAAGCAAACTGAAGGATTGTGTCAAGGGAGGATTGATACATGGAAGTATGCATCCTTCAGGTCTATAAAAGCGAACCAATCCTGATGGCATACCGCTGATATAATATGCTTCTGCATGAGCATTCTGAAAGGCAGTCTGTGGAGTGCTCGATTCACACAAGTTCAGGATTGGTTGCAGTCCGCCTTTTTCTTGGGTAGAAGCCTCTGTTCATCTTGACCAAAGACACGGGTTCTATCGCGCCCTTCCATAGAAGATTGGTGACCTTGCTCTGCAAGACAGGGGTCTGGAGAGAATGGAGAATGCATGCCGCTTGGAGATACGCAAACTCTTTCAAGATTTCACAAGATTCAGCCACAGATGTCTCTCCTGGACCACTAGAGAGGACATTGTCTGACCCAATCCATGCGCCATGACCTTAGTCACTTGTAGAGTGAGATCGGCCGCGGTGCATAGCTCTTGCATGAGCCCCGGGTCAAATCTACCCTTGTGCAGGTCCTTCAAGGCTTTGGCCTGATAGACATGCAGAATCACTATTGCATGGAGGATGAAGGTGACCTATCCAACAGTCGTGTAAGCTCTCATCACCAAGGACAAGGAAAACTTACAGGCGCAGGAAGGGAGTTTCAGTCGCTCCCCCAGGTGGTAGAATTCTCCACGACTTTGTGATTTTATCGTGAACCTCGAGAAAGTTCCTGACTCCAAATACTAATCATCAAGCCGCAAGCGTTTCGGGGAGAGTGTAGGTTTCCACTCCAGCCTGATGCTCGCAGCTGCCCAAAACAAAACCATCGCTAGTTCAGCATCTGCCTCCTCCTGCACGCCAACCTGTTTATATACCCAGATATCCGGGGCAGAGATTGGCATACAAATTCCACTAGTATGCCTAGTGTCATGACCGACACAACCTTAAGTAAACAACAGAAAAGGGAACTGCTAAGGCTACTTGCCAGATACACTGGATCATCAATCTCATCTTCCAGAATGGTCTGTCAGCAACCATTTACATAAACAAGCATAATGGAGAGTTTATTGGTAATTAGACATTAGAAATAAATTAGCAATATTGCATAAAAGTTGCATGCATTTATTAAACTCTTCAGTGTTCTGGAACAAACATTATTGTCACTATATTATTGTTTTTACTAATATGGTAATGTAAGAATTTACAAAACAAAGTTATTTAACCTGGCTGATGAGTCTATCACTAATCATTAATGCCTTTAAGATGAACAAACAGTTTATTAACGATTCTTGAATCACTCAAAATGTTTGTGGATTAAAACAAACAATCTGTCCATGCAGCCTTTCCTATAAATAAACATTACATTCTCATGTAATGTTTTCATTTAGAGGTAAACAGGGTAAACAGGACGCTTTGCAGAAATGACAGTAAATGAATGAGGGCAATTATATGACCTCAGAAGTGCTATAAAAACACTAAAGTTTGTGTGAACCAAGCCAATAGATCAGTGCTTTCAAAATGTGCATGTAAACAATATAAAGAAGTTGGAAAAATGCTGAAATGAAAGTGCTTTTCTTCACTCAAGTCAATAAGAAACTAGTTAACAGATTACTGGAACTGTCAGAACGGTATCGGAACAGAGATTCTCTTTTTGCCCAGGAGTGAAACATCAGTACCAGCAAATTGTATTACTGGGTTACCTTTTAGGGAGTCAGGAAGCTGATGCTATGGGGAAGCGCTTTAGGCACGGCCGGGTCTGAACATATGTGCGATCACACCATTTTTGGCTAAGTTAAAGGTCATGTGACGTAATAATGCCGCTTTTATCTTGAAACAATAAAAATTGCAACCCTTGACACTTGCAACACGATGGCACTTACAACAGACATCACTAGTTTCTTGTCTTCAGGAAGCTTGCTGTCTGTCACACTAAATGTGTGTTGTAAGGTTAGTAAAATAAGAAAGAGATAAATAGAAAAAATAAGAATCAGTTAGCCATTCTTATTATAAAATGAAGACAAACATATTACATGTTTTATGTTTAAGAGCAGAGCACACTCTGTCAGCTTTCGAAGGAAAACTCTTCCATTGAGAATGCTCCACTTGCGCCTGGCTCTTTTGCTAAAGATAAAAGCCCCATGTTGCAGGACCTGCTGAGGCAGCGCAATGTCTCTGCTAGTGGGGATAGCCCGGTCTGCGGTCTCTTCCGATGCAAAATATGAGCTCATGCTGTCTGCTTTAGAGGACGATCTGGCTTCTGACTTTCAGCCTGTAGATCACAGGTCACTAACAGGCGGACCGCGGTCCGGGTCCGAACCCAGAAGTTGTCTGATACGGACCCGGACCTACAGCCAAAACAGAAGGCTGTGATTTTAAAATTTAGCGGGGCGCTTCTGTTTGAACGGCGCAGCTTATACAGTTTTTACGGTAGTGGTAGTAGAAACGCACAGATCAATCGCATGCAAGTTAAGCCACCCAGCCAATCAAGTCTGTGCATTCCAGGCTGTAAACATTGCGACTCTACAGTGCAGAAAGATGAGAGGCTTAGCAAGGTACACATGAAAAGACATGAAAAGATGGCGATACATGTAGAAAACAAAGGGACAGATAAAGACAAGTATGACGGAGAAGAAAGAAACAGGCGAGTCAGATGGAGAAAGAGAGAAACAGGTGAGTCAGATGAAAAAGGAAGAGAAAAAA
>JAZGTK010008803.1:0-17893 GCA_036877625.1 Ambastaia sidthimunki | reverse complement strand
CTTATGACAGGTGTTCAGTGCATAGCCTAAATATGAAATAGCAGTTCTGGATCTTTGAGCTACTCTGGGCCTCTAGACTCAGAAGTTATCAACAGCAAAGCACCTGGCATGTCTTATTACAACACAACCACTGGAAAATTTCACTGCGCTCCAGGAGTGAACATTTGCTGAATACCAAATGAAGCTGTAGGGTTCAGGACCCACAACGTGGAGGATAAGCAGCCTGGAGTTTACTGTGACATGAGGGATGGGGTGTATAGTGGAGAGTAGTAAATGTAAACCTGTGTAGAACACTGATTCACTTTAAAGCCCTTTACTGAAAAACATTTAAATAATAAAATAATAAACATAATGAAAAGGCCTTCAGGTTCTAAATTTTAGCCTAAAAGCAAAATGAAACACTTTACAATAAGTTTAAATTTAAATATATAACATTGTGGTTTTTGGATACTTGCAGGACAAGTATCCCTAACCCTAACTAATAAAATATAACAATCTTAAATTAACATTATTCTATATTGAATAATCTGTTTTACCACATTTGTTACTGTTAGTTCATGTTATGACACCTAATCTATTAAGTTATGCAAATAAATTAAACCTTATTGTAAAAGATGGTTATTAACTAACATATTTGAACATGCAAGAAGCAGATATAATAAAACTTTATGAATGACAGGCATTCACATTCTGATATTTTCAGAATTCTGTATGAGTTGATTCCTTGTTAACAGCATGGTTATTGTATTCTTAGTATCATTTTTCTAAACAAAAATGTAGTTTTCCTCTTGCACTTCAAATGGACTACTAATTGATAAAAACTAGCATGCATACTATTTATAAATGCAGCTTGTATATAAATAAAAACATCACACACACCCAAATTAAGATTAATTAGCATAAGTTAATGTCAGCGATTATCACATAAGATCAATGAGCTGAAGTGTGCTGTGTGTGAACCTACATTCATCTCATTTGCACACATCATGTCATGAATTCAGACTGAACTCCAGATGCATTCATACATGTAAATGCCACATGCTGTGTAGCTATGTTGATGTGCTCCTGCTTTGAATTAGAGTCATGGATTTCCTCTTTAAAAAAACATCAAGGCTAATCTGACAGCAGGGGCGAGACTTGTGCCTCAGCAATAAAATCTGATCTGTTTATAACAAAGGCTCGTAACTACAGAGCCCATATGTGTCATTCATAGCCTGCCCACATTCTCTATATGCTGATCACATTTACTGCTGTAAACCTGGGCCGTTTTCATGAGTTGGTATGTCTGTAAAGTACAAACAGCATGTCAAGACCTTATGTTGAACAGTTAATTATTGAATTTCTTGTATGTTAAATGTAAAAAAGCAGAATCCAAAATTAACACTTAACACATGAGAGTAAAAGTTGGCTTTCTATGTATGTAAAGTGTGTTTGTATGTAAAGTGACTAACTCAGTAGGTACTCATTAGGTAAATAAGATTTACACGGTAAGAATAACAGTATGACTCGCTGTTGTAAGTGACGTTCAGCTAGAATATACACACATCACGCGCTAAAAAAACATCTAACGCAACTCACAACATTGTGATTCTTTCAACTACTTTTCAAATGAGTAAAAAACTTTAGCAGGAAGTTTATTTAGAACCCCTAGTTCTGAAGTTTTCTTCTTTTCAGAACACTGTCGCAACACATGTGAAATACAAATGAGAGGAACAAAATCACAATGCGATGTTTTTGTGACAGGTGCAGTTGTACAGAGCGACAGGCATGAGCTCATGTCATATATGATGCAGTGAATCACACACTAACCTGTCTTATCTGTCAAAAATATACAGAAAAACAGCTAAATGATGACAAAAACAGGACTATATAAAGCGCAAAATAGAATCCAAGTACTGCTATGATTTGCCTGTAAGGGTTTAAACAATTCAGGGGTTGAATTAAAAGCTATTATTTTTTTCATAGAGAAATAGGGTTATTGCATTAACATTAAGTGATAAATCACTTGTCAAAAGTTCTGGTCTTCTCATTACGTCCTGCAACAGTAAAGTTCAAGTGTCTCCTCTCCACTAACAATCAGAGTGCCAGTGAAATGTAATAGATGTGTGTGATGAGGAGATTTGTGTGATGCGGTTCAGAAGTCAAAACATCTGCTGATATTTCACACAGGAGTGCTAATAGATCTCCCGGGATGCTCAGTGAACTGGGACAGACGGCGTGAAGTGTGCAGATAAACAGTGCCTCCTGCTGGTATGGCAGGGAAAAAACAAGAATAGCGATAGGTCACATCATTTGAAAGTGACATTAAGCTTTTCTTTAGCCAGGAAAGCAGGACAAAAACAAAACACGAAAATAATACATTTCATAAAACAAAGCATTTTCCTGTTGAGACCTGAATACTGGGACAACCTTAGCAAACCAATTCACCTAGAAGTTAATAAATATTATTCCAGATTTCTGAAATTTTAAAAATACTGCATTCAAATATATTTGTATATTATAAGCTGTACATGTGACTGTTGTCCTTGGCAACCAGTTCCCCCCAGACTCTTCTCACTTAATAAAATATATTTCATATTTCATGTCCATGTATTTATTTATTTAACCATGACATCACACAGTCATCCAGTCATCGCCACAAAACAAACCCCTCCAGGATTAAACCACAACATTACCCCATACATACAGAAAAGAATAACGCAAAATAAAAACACCAAACCCAGAAGGGAGCACTCTAAAAAAAAACATAAATTAGGAAATCAAATCAGAATATGAAAGACAAAGAGCATGAGGGCTCTACTCACATGCTGAAAGAGTCTCCTGTCGACCGCCAGCCGTTTGGAGGCCAGAGTCTTGGTCACATGGTAGAAGGTGAGCAGGGCTCGGTTCTGCTGCAGACTGTCCTGAATTTTCACAGATTCCAGCAAAACAGGGATGAGCTCAGGCCACTGCCGCGGACAGTCCAGACGCGCCACTTTAGAAATCAGCACTGCTATCTGTGTGGCGATCTGCAACATTTCAACAAGAGCCATTTTATATCGTTTTCAAGGACGTGATCAGCTGCAGGTTTCACATATTGATGTTCCTTTTACATGAGACTGAATGAATACTGAAGAAATTTAGGCCTTATTTCCTTTGGGCATCTGGCTCGCTTTCACACGGCTTAAACGCTTATAAAGGTTTTAACTGGCTGTTTTAATTAAATTAATTAAACCAATATCTATAAATGCAGAAGAGTTTTAAAATCACACTTTCATTGCAATTAAATCATCTTTTGGGCATTGTTGCATTAATGCAGAAGGACATTTGCATATTAACCATGTTGTTCTGGTAATATGGTGCATTTTATAACATTTAATTAAATCGAAGACTAAATGTATTAGGGGAAAGCTCCAGAGAGCTCAGTGCAATTAAATGTGCTTATATGATGTTAGGAATGTGACACATTATCAAAGAACAAATAAATACATGCAAAAAAAACATATAACAAATAGTTAGGTACAGTAAAAATTACTACTACTATTTTTGATTTTATTATACAAGAACTTATTTATTTTTGTATTTCCATATTGTTTTCTATAGAGTTTCTTTGTCCATTATGGAAATAACAGGACAGGGACTGTACTATCTATTTCATTAACTAATGTATGTAAATCTCTAGATATTTGTGCTGTGTCAGACATCATCTACAAACGAGAAGCCACATTTAAGCCTATAATTAATTTTCATATGCATTTGATGTTACAGCAAAACAAGAATTGAGCAGTCATTAGGCTTTGATAAGCCAGTAGTAAGACTAGCTCAGCAAATTATCCTGTAGAACACAGGATCAAACAATGCTGTGAAAACTATAAGAATAAGACACAATAAAAAAAATATACAAAACACATATAGATACGCATGTATGAGTTTAATATATAAATAAAAATCGCTTTTATTTTTAAATTCTATGTACAGGTTTTCCGTGACCATCAAAATCCAACTTAAAACTACCAACAGTTACCTTCTTAGTGAGTTTTACATGCATTTTTATCCATTAAGTTACACAAAAACAATCCATGTTTATATTGACAAGCAGATGCTGATTTAAATCCACGGATGGCATTTGTCTTCATCTTTATGCCTTTTCCTATAATAATTCAGACTTTATTAAAATACTAGCAGGGTGAATTACTGCACTGTACACCCTAGGAATCAATGTCTCCACCACAGCTCACCAACACATTACAGCACAGACTGTCCTTAAGTGCTTCTCATCTCCAGCTCCATTGATCCTCAGCAGAATCACAGATAAACCTCTCACCTCCTCAACAGAGAAGCTTAATAGTGCTCAAGCATGACTGATGGGTCTTTTAATTCAGGCTGATTATAAACAGAGGGAGGGGAGAGCATATGGTACGGGAATGAACTGCATCTCCCTTCATGTGGAGAGTGAGGGTGATTATGTAACACCAGTATACACACACTGACCTGGTTGACTGGTTCGTTAAAATTGGTGATGAGACCTGCGCGGAGAGATGACTTCTCTTCCTCTGAGAGAGCACTGAGAGAGAGAGAAAAGAGAGAGAGAGAGAGAGAGAGAGAGAGAGAGAGAAATAAAGTATTGACATTTCAGTGTGACCCTTTTAGGACCAACCACAGATAGCACACAGAAGCCCTGAAAGTACTAGGAGTATAAAACCATTTGAATTCATGAATGTCACTGCATTTGATATTAATGTAGCAAATAAGTGGCATTTCATTTATAGAAGCAAAAACATACTTTTTAACCTAACACAAAACACTACATATTCTGGAAAGTTACGATATATATAGACAGTTTGTGGTTATCAGACAATAGAGGATGCCATAGTTATGATAAAACTCCAGTGGGCCTCTAACCAGAATTTAATTAATTGTCTAAATGTGAATTACGATGGGGCAACAGCCTCAAATTAAGCTAACATTCACTGAAGGCAGAAACACTAAAGTAAGAAAGACTATATAGCACCATACAGATGCTATTTTTATTTGGCTTACAGATGCTGTAAGCCAGTGTTTGTTTCCCCAGCACTCTCTTCATTAATGCTTAATTACCCCATTACAGACACCAAACCAGAAATGTGTTCCTTTTAACTTTAACTGAATGTTGTTTAGTGTTAATATGCTTAAGGGAGGGTCTGTTATTTTATAACTGTGTTTAGTCGATATTGGTTTGATTAGCTTAATGTACTAATCAGTTAATCAGTTAAAAAGATGAATTATATTTTTAATTAGTTTAATCTTTGACAGGCCTAGTGTTTTTTTAAATATAATTTATGTTTGATAGCTTTAAAAAAGCAAAACTGAAGTACCCCTGGACGCTCTTAAGTAGCCCTGTGGTATGCCAAGCCAAAATGCTGTTAAATGAACATAAATGCAGTGTGCAGACCTAGTGCCTTAAAAGTATTTGTCACAAGTACACAACAGTGTTCAAAATGGAAAAAAAATAAATGCTTTTGTAGCTAACGCAGGAAGATAATTAAAAAGAAAACAGCACTTCAAATGAAACCATCAGCATGCCATCAGGTTTCCACCTAGCAGCACCAATTTTCACTAAACTAGTTACGTCAATAACACGCAAGTCATTTGTGCTAAATACACACACAAAAAAACGTGCTTAAAAGGCCATTGCTATCTGCTGGTTTATTAAGGTTCTAATGGTGTTCTTTGACGTAAATGTGATAATGGTTCTAAGTGGGCGAAGAAAACATTAGAAAAGTCGTGCTTGTTCTGGAGTTAAAAGTAACAGCCTTGATAGAAAAGCCCAAAAAGTGAAGATGAAGAATCAGATATACTTACTTAGGTGCAACTCGTCGCCAGTAGCGATCGATACCGTTCTTGAAATAAAGGACAGCTAGCCATCTCACATTGACATCCAGCAAGTGATTATTGAAGATGCTCTAAACAAAACCAAAAAAGAAGAAAAAACCTTTAAAATATCAAACTTTGGGATGAAGTAAAAAAGTTTGAATTCTTTTTTTTGTAAATGGTAACCAGCCAGGATTTTCATGTCAACAAAACTCTTTTTTATTATTTTTTACTAGTGACAGTAGAAAAACTGTAAAACATTTAAAAACATGAAATAATGCACAACCAAAACATGACTTTAGCATTTCAGCAGGCAGGGTGAAGGTTCCTCTGAAGTTAGTGAGGTAAAACTCCAGCCCTCTGAATAATTAAAAACTATTCCACGCTGGAGTGCGTGTTGAGGTTTAATCCACCGAGCTGTGTCTGGAATGAGACTGGACGGCTGAGGTGCAGGTCACAGCTAGCTAATGCTCATTGATAAATATGTAGTAGCAGCTGTGTTTATAAGGGACCAGCTCAGCAGGGCCGTGATGTAGGGTCACCGTAGTCCAAGGCCCCCCCCACTCTGCTGCTTAGAGACCAGGGCTCGGTAAACTTTGCCAGATAAGAGTCCAAACAGAGACCCATTTCCTGCTTGAGACGATGAGCTCAAGGTAATAAATTACTGAGCAGACATCTCAAAAGCACAGAGTTACTCGCTGGGTGACGCAAATTGATGCTTATTGCTTTTAAAATGTGACTGGTTAACATCATATCAACAGACAGCCGACGAGTAAATGGTTGTATCTTTGCCTCTCCGTAATTCACCTCAAGGTCAGTAAAAGCAACATCTGAGTAGATGAATGAGCTAAACATGAGACCATACAAACGGCTAATGTCTCTGAATGACAGACTGTTGGCTCAAACACAGAGATAAGAGGCTGATGGAACGTGAGGGAAATTCTTATAGCGCCTGTCTGCTGCAGTCTAACTCCACGCCTTGAGAAATCTCAAAAGTAACTGATACGTGGGATTGTGTTCTGTTCCTTTACAATCATGTTTCATGCTAAACCTCAATAAAGAAGTAATATGTACCAAGTTTGAGGACTTAAAGGATTTATGGGGACATATAGTGTCATAGTAAGAGCTATATGACACACAAGCACTGCAAATCCACTGAGGGGAGGGTGGGGCTGGTTGTTCTAGCCAGGCCTGAGGTTCCACAAACATCTCATTCTGTGCTGTAAGGGTAAGAAAACTTTGGCACATCTTGCAATAACAGCAAATATGTACAGAACAGAAACAGTAAATTGTAAAGATGTGGGTTTTTGTGCTTTTGCAGGTACTGAACAAATTTGTCCACAGAAAATAAATCATGGTATTCCTGAGAAAAGCATGAAATGTAACATAATGACTTGCTTAAAATTCATGCTGCTCAAAGGTCATTATTAACTCATCTGTAATTGATAAAGAGCTGCATTCTGCTACAACAGTAAAATATCAATTCAACATTCAATGTTCTTTGTATCCTAAGGAAAATATTCTTAATGTATTTTTCTCCTTTAAAAAAGACACGTATTTTAAAGAAAACATTTAAGAATGTCAGAGCTTGTTTATCACACAATGCATGTCAATGGTGATCAAAATTAGTATTAAAAAAAATCTTTTTTGTGTTCCAAATACTATTTAAATTATGCATTTAAATGCCCACGTGTCAAGAAAACAACATGCTTAACAATATTCATAAAGTGCAAACCATTATGAAAATAATTTGGGTTCTGCAGGCAAAAACAATGCCCTTCTGGACCACTTAGACTAGCGTCGCTTGGTTCATCAGAACTGGCACTGTTTGTTGTCCCTTTAGAACTTGTCACATTCTTCATCTTTTTGAAAGCCCCAATTTCTTATTTTGTATTAAAAGTTCTCATAAATAAAACATTGGCAAGACATGAATTGCAAAATGAATCAGGATGGCTTGTGGCCATCTGGTAAGCATATCGGCCCATATCTCAGGTGGATCGTCCTCACTGCTGGCCACAAAACAGCCTTTACACACACTTAATTGCGGTGTCCTAATGAAACTGACCAGATCCAAGACATTTGTGAAAAACACATTATTATCTCCCTTCTGTTGATCCAGCCTTCAGTGTGAATGTGCTGCAGGTTAGAAACAGAAGTTGGATGAAATGAATCAGTCGTGCCTGCCATGATGGGCTGTACTATAGCAGTGGGAATCATGTATTCTCTAATTGGAGGCCGGAATGATCATTAAACAGACTGTAACACTGTCCATCATGATTTAATAGCAGAGAATTCTGCAGTGCAAACATCATTGGCTCCCGCATGTCACATGACACCATTAAAAAGGTGTCTCCAAATGAAGCTACTGGAGTTTGGCATTTAATAAGCAATGCCCACTGTTACTACAAAGAAAATCTGCTTTAAAATGTTTTGCGCTGTGCACCATACTGCATTGTAAGGGTGCACAAAGAGTAAATGACAGTTTTTTTTTATTGGGGTAAACTGTTCATTTAAAGGTTAAGAGTTTCAATTTCTGTGCCACTATCGTAACCAAATAAAAAAATAAAAATTATGTCTGTTTAAAACATCTGATTTTGTGTCCCCACTCAACAGCTATATTTAGAGCAGATTCTTACCAGAAGCACCAAGTAGAAACCAGGCTGGGTCTCCCATTGGCGAAGCTGCTCCTCTGCCGGCTTCAGCACAGCTGTGTCCTGACTTGTGGCCTGGGTCAAAGCCTGCAGCACCACTGAGCTGGCGCTCTGGATATTCATTAGACAAGGCTGAAGACACACACAGCACAAAATACAGCTCATTTATCATTGTGTTAGCCTGAAATGTTACCAAAACTCCAAAGGTAACATTTGCTACCCACCAAAGTTCTTTGCTTTTGTGATAAAGAATAAAAGCCACAGATTTCAAATTATCCAGCATATTAACTAGAGTAGAGAATCTCTAATGTATTACTCTAATATGCAGTACTCTACAAATGCATTCACATTTCTATATTTGAAGCTGCACTGCTTGTCATTTGTTATTTGAAAATGACTTGACGTTTGAAAAGCTTTGCTGTGCAACTCTGCCCCCTATTGATGCTTATGGTAAATTGTCTATTTATTTTAGCAAACAGTCTAGAAAACCAAAAACATAAGTAGGACAGCTGATGACATCCTTATTGATTCCTATAACCTGAAATTACAATCATGCTGTAATACACAACAACGGTGCCATTTTATTCATTTTTTATCACTGGCAAACAAAGCACAGAATTACAATTCTAAAAAAACAAAGCTTCTTGTGTCTGTTTCGCAGACAGATCTAAGAGCTGTTAGCAATGCTTCTGGTACAAACGGCTAGTTATTAGAGCGAGAAAAGTGCAACTACAGGGTAAATAGGCACAAAGGTGCTTCAAACCGGAATATAGCAGCTGTGTTCTCTTGGTTTCAGGCAATCATGTGCATAAGAACAAGCTCAACATCTCCATCTTTAGTTTTCAGTTACAGACACACCATAGCACAGCATGAACTGAATCTGATCTGAAATCAAAGACGACTACCCCGTAATCTACTTTGTATGCAGTTGTGCAAATTGTTTTAATAACCTGCTGTAATTATGAACAACACCAGCTTGTAAAGGTGCAGGTGACAGCACGATCTGGAAAAAACACAGTAAACAATAGTTCACTTGTTCATTTTAATGATGCTCTTGGTTCAGATGCTCTTTTCAGTGCCATTTTAATGAAGTCATTTCAGTGCCTTTTAGGCCGTAACATTTCACTTATGATCAAATTAAACTGTTTTAAAATATTACAAAGCAAAAAAGTAAAACCTGTCACCAATGCTAAATACACCAGTTGATATTATATTATTAGGAAATGACCTTGCAGACCAAGTTTAGATCCACACAATGCACCTGTTTTGTTAAGCTGGTCTTAACTGATGATCAACAGATAGTCACTGAAAGACACTGATACCTATATTTTGAGCACAAAATATTGTTGTTGATGGCTCATAAATACATTTTAAAAAAATAAGATGGACAAACAATAAAATAACAGTAAAATAAGTGTTCATTTATTTCAAGATGAAAAGTAAACAGGTTTATCACCCACTAACAAACTCCTGTTAAATTTTGAAATTCACCCAAAGAAAAACTAAAACTACTGTTAATTGTAACAAGTTATTGTAACAACTTATTGTAACAAGTTAATGTGTATTGTAATTGTAACAACTACTCATTTCTAACAAGTTCTCATTTCTACAAGACCCCAATTCTGCAACCACTAAAGATTTATTTATTCTTCCCTTAACACAGGCCTTTAAACAAACCCGACAAACAACACATAGTTCGAAAATATTTAAACATTACAATCTAGGGGAAACACTAACAGACCTTCAACTCTGTCAATAACAACTTAATAACACAACAACTTTAAGCCAAACAACACACTTGTAAAAGCAGCTGTTATATAAACAACAGCTCCTCCTTGTATGCAACCCGTGAGCTGTTCATGTAAACAATGCATAAAGCATGGCACAAATTCGTCTATTGTGTTTACAAAATAACTGCATAAAAATGTAGAAACATGTCAAGCATTATTATTACCATACTGGAAAATCCTCAGATGAAATGTTATATAGAATTACGCATTAATCGTAGTCATCTGCTAATAAAACCTCAAAATAAAACGCGATCTGACCAAGCAATACTGGTAGCATGAAATCTACAGTTAAACGTAAAGAACAGAATCTAATATTGAATCTAATAAGGAATCTGATGTTTTAGCACGCTGGCTAATATACTCTATAAGGGGCTTTTACATATGATGGCCTATAACAAAAAGCAGCTTGTGATACTGAAAATTATGAAATTTTCTTTATGAACTTTATAAAAGTTAACATACCTTCTGAAAATGTCAATGGTGGGTGAGATGAAAACACTCGTAGGGCGACACTAGACACAGCATGGATGTGTGGATGGCGCCATAAACAGTGGATGATGTCGCGTCAAATTGACGTAATGCCTTAGTTTTAAACTCGCAAAAGTTGTTTATTAAATAACAATGCTGTAAAATGTGTTACCGTTTATAACCATTTTAATAAGGTTTAATTTAACTTCATTTTTACCTTTTGTTTTTTTTCTTTAATCTTTAATTTATTTTATTTTATTGTGTTTACTTAATAAATATTTTGTTTATTCTAATGTATAGAATGTTTAAAAGACTTAAAGATGCAAAATGGTCAGGTCTTTCTGTATCACAACATTGTACAGAAATCAATACAATGCGATGCTCACTTGAAGAGGTAGTTGTTGCCAGTAGACAATTATTGTCCAATAGGCGGCGCACAACCCCCACAATAGGTTTTACTGATAATGTGGTTGTTAATACAAGCCATTCAAGAAGTCAACCCGAAGTCAGCACGTACGTTGCGTGTGTGGTTGGTGTTTGAGTAGCCTCCCGTATTCAGACAGTACTGTGGGTGGTCCGTGAACGTGTGGTCTGAGGCTTTGTGTTTGGCTCTGTGTGTGAAGACACTAAAGGTTAATTCTGTGTCATCAACCAGTTTTCCAATTAGTGCACTTTGCACAGACCACCAAATAGATTATTGTGTATTAGATCAGTGATACAGAAACATACAGATAATGACACTTACTATGTGATCAAACCACAGCTTGTTTTTAACAGTCAAAAAGTGTGGAAAATCCAAATCAGTATAAGAGGAAGTGAGTACTAAAATCACACTACCACAGAAAATTGAGGTTTTGCATTTCTTATTAAGTTGTGTTCTCCAGTTGCATATTTGGTAACAATGATTTCTTAGAACAATGATTCCTTAAAATTTCTTAGAACAAATGATCACAGAAGCATGCAACGAGAAAAGTTAGAAATCTCTAGAAGTAAAGCCACAAGCAACAGTTTACAAATGTCACTGAACTCAAGTAACCCTGTTTAAGGTGAAACCATAACACTCTCAGCCAATCAGAATCAAAGCAAAATCATGCAGTTGCTGTGGACCAATCACCATCTTACAGTTATTTCATTCTTCTTTATCTTTTGAAATACTATTTTAAGAGTTCACACCCATAGGCAAAAACGGTTAGCATCCATCCGAAAGAGCTTTGTTGGCTGTCTCTCTTTTTTCTTTCTAGCTTTTGTTTGTTTGTTTGTTTCTTTCTTTCTTTTTTCGTTCATTCTTTCTTTCTTTCTTTTTTTACATCTGATATATTGGTACTGTTTAAACCAAAGTAACAGTGAAATTTGTCAGAAGTTATGCTGGTAACTAAGAAGCTAATTCACCCTTTAACATTATAGCTAAAGGACATGTGCTTTGAGCATGCTGACCCACAGTAACCCACAGTGACCCACATTGCTTTTCATATGCAGCTGAACTTAATACATTTGAAACTGGAGAACTGTACTGCAGACCATGTTACCTTACTGTGCTGAGTTATAAGCTGAGAAATCTATCTGTCTGTCTGTCCACTCTGTAAAGGTTTTGAGGCTCTCCAGAATAGTCTGCATTGTTCTGCAATAAAATGAACAAAAAAAACAGTTGTACAACTGTAAAACAAAAAACAACTGTAAATTTTCATGCATACCAAGATTTGCAAAACGGTTCCCTCGTAACTGTTATTGAAAGACTGTGGCTTCCATGCCAGTTTTCAGAACTCCACCCCACAGTATTTCACTGTCTCGATCCCCCTTTGATGTCCGTGGGAAAACTCTACCTTAAAGATTTACTTCCATGTGATGTACAGTAAGAAAAAGAGTCATGAGATGTTTCGACCCCAAACTGTATGACAAACTGTGTTTTCCTAGAAAGTGATTTATGGTAGTTCATATTCATATGCATACCCAATCAAACTGTAGTTACATTTGTAAAATCAAAATAATTCTGGATATATTTGATGAAATCTGGATACTTTCTACTATCTTTTAAGTCCCCACAATTTTATGTCTTAGACATTCATGACATAGTTCCATATTTTGTGGTACTGTTAGTTTGCTTTTTGAGCATGTTTTCAATCAGATCCACAACAGTACACTAAACACACAGATATGCTCATGGTGTATTCAGGGTTAAAGCAGTTAAGCAGGGTTTTCAATTTCAGTACTACTTTTTTATTACCCTCAACTTTTGTTTTGTCTGTAATTCTGCTCTAGATTTGAGGTATGTGGAATGCAGGTGTATGCAGTTTCTCATTGTCTTCACTTTCATTTGCTAGCAGTTTTGGTACTTATTTCACAGGCGCAGAGCAGCATAATAAGAATGTCAGTTCTGTTTTAGAATGTAAAAGTAACAAGAGTGACAACCCCATTCTATAAATGAATTGACTCCTAATCCATGCTGTGTAAACACAACTATAGTGAAGTATTATCATCATTAACTGTTTTAGAATCCCAAGTCTGTAACACAACGGTGGTTGGAGTATCAGTCTTGACGCTAAAAACAGTCTTTCCAAACTGAAATTGTCCACAAATACTTAAGAGGTCAGTTCGGGGAATGTTTAATTTTGATACAATATTTACAGTAGACTTATGTTCATCCAACTCATGCCAAAATCTCTTCTATTCAAAAAGAGTTCTCCTCACATTCTTGATGTCCTCCACTTGTTTCCCATGAAAAAGACTTGCAGTACACATGAGAGAAAGTCTAATGTAGTTTTACAGAGCCTGGGAGACTCCATTCTTTTCAATGAACAACAAGGAGGTTTTAAATTTGCTATTGTTCAGATGCACACATCTCTATAAAACTGAAAGAGTCGTCTGCAGGTAGTTTCACATATAAACTCTGGATGATTCGCCTTTGAAGCATGAAGACATACAAGATTTTTAAAGATGTATAGCAAACATAAATGGCCTTTGCTGATTTTTTTTCTCACGGGTGTTTTACACCAGTTTATATTTCTTCTCTTCAGTAAAGCTATCTGTCTCCTTCCTTATAATTTTGTGCGGAAAGCATGTAATTTAACTTGGCAAGAAAAAACACAACTGCTACCAGAATGTGCCAAATAAATCAGGCTTTACTGACTGGCAACCAAAACATTTAATGAAAAATATTCAAAGAGGCAAAGTATCACAACGGGATAGTTGCAGTTCTGCTGTGTTCAGTATTCCCAAAACCTTAAGGGTAATTAGGCGGTTTTCTTGTTTGTACTTGACCTTGTTAAAGCAACATTATTATTACTTGTAAAAGGGTAGATCTGAGATTTTCACCGAACTGATCAGACAGGTTTTGTGATCTTGAGAAAGTCTATAAGTCTGTCTAAAACATATAATTATTATTTTCGGATTTGTCATGCATTTCTGCATTAATTGGTCATAAACTTTGATCTGATCTTCACCTAAGTCAAAAGAAAAACAGTGTGCAAATAATATACAAGCAAAAATGATTTCATGTCTTAAACATATTTTAAAGAGCAGAATGGAAAATATATGTAAACCCCTAGACTGTTCTATGGGTGAGGGGGTGTCTTGCAAAGATGAATCATGGTAGATTCACATGATTGAGTTTATTTTAGTCTCATATTTTTACCTGTGAACAGTGTTTGTGTTGTTCCTTGTCTGTCTTTGTACTATTCTAAGCCGCCTTGGCAGGAAACACCTGCCAGCTGATGTTATTGGTAACTGTCTGTGAATGGGGTATAAATATAATGTGCTCCTACTACCTTTCTGAATCTGCTCACAGCAGAGCCTTCTCTATGTCAAATGATCCTATTGCTTCAAAAAAGACATTTACTGTTCTGAATCTTTATTTCAGCCTCACCCAATAAAATAGAAATTCCACAGCACTTTGTAGGTCTACAATATAGAAAACTACATGGTTTTTATGTCTTTATGTTGCACATCTTGGTTTTAACACCATATGGAAAGACACTGTTGTCCCAAAAGCATTGCTGAATGTGTGTCTGGATGTTTCACATTGCTACTGGAAAATCATAGTTTGGGGCTGGTGGCCTGAAGAGCTTGATAACATCAATGGAAAAACAAAGTTCATCAGGACATTTACATTTATGCACTTGCCAACATTAAGTGCATGTGCTCCTTGGGAATCAAACCCACAACTCTACCAACTACCAACAAGCTACAGCAACACTACTGAGCTACAGGGATATTACTGGGCTAAAGGGATATTACTGAGCTACAGGGACACTACTGAGCTACAGGGATATTACTGAGCTACAGGGACGCTACTGAGCTACAGGGATATTACTGAGCTACAGGGACGCTACAGAGCTACAGGGACACTACTGAGCTACAGAGATATTACTGAGCTACAGGGACACTACTGAGCTACAGGGACACTACTGAGCTACAGAGATATTACTGAGCTACAGGGACACTACTGAGCTACAGGGACACTACTACTTTTCAGAGAATTTAGGTCATTTGTCTGCCTATTGATGCTCTGCAGAAGCTGGGTGATTTAACCAACAATTTAAGAATAATGTCTTAAAACACAACAGTAAATCAACAACTAAATGACTACAGCTGAAGAAAATACAGGTTATAGAGTGGTGTAGTTAGAATCCTGACATCAGCATGATTGAGATGCTCTGGCATAATATTAAGAAAGCAATTCACAACAGACTAAATAGGATGCTGACCTGAAACAACAACTTCTAACTGCTGGAGTCATCCTTTTTTTACAATATGCACTTTGAATGTTTATATACTGTGTGGTCAATAAAAATGTGTCATTGTTTGTCATTGGTGTGTTTTTTAAGAACGCTGTCTGTCTTTTGTTATGCCTTATTTGAGAATCAGATCAAAGTTTATGAATTCTTGTAACATCCATAGTAAATCCATAGCACTTTCTCCTGCAACTATAAATACACTCATTGAAATGTGAGATAACATAAAGCTTTAACAGCCCTATGACACAAACGTTCAAATTACTGTCAGCAGAATGCTTCAGAATATTCTAGAACCACATAGAATTATCACACCCATACAGACAATCACAAACTTGCCACACCAACATTCCAAACTCTATTCTTCTGTTAATGTGATCTATTCCACAAACACGTCATTGTCATGCTTTCATAAAACTTGGCCAGAACTTAACATTAAGTAATAATAATAATAAAACATAACCTGAATCTTTGCAGGTTGTTAGTAATAGACTTGAATATGTTTTCAAATTGAGGCCAGAAATCAGCAGGTGCTGCTAACTCAAGTAGTTTATTAGTTATACTGACATGCAAATGTTTTTGTGGTTGTGTTAACAGCTGCAAATTAGATATTTCCTGTATATGAAAACATTCTCATAGGAAAATGGAACTCTTTTAACATCAAAAGACAGAGTCTTAAAGCATGTTCCTCTCTGTTCATTTTGGGCTACATAGTCACACATGATTTGTCAAAGATTAAAATAGAAATTGTCATACATTCATTATTTTTGGTGATGGAGGCAAATGTGTTTGCCTAAAACAGATGTTGTCTACTGTGTTCTTCTGATTGAAGAGTGGATTGGCTATGTCCACTTATGTTTGCAACCAAATCGTTTTGCATGTTTTACGTTTATGTTTACACGTTACGAGACAGAGAACAGAGAGGTGGTAATATGTTGGACAATTTTAACATTCCTCCAAGATGTCACCAGAAATACTTTAAAAGGTTTGGCCATCAGTTAGATGCATTCCAGAATAATGCATATATGCGCACAAAGGGGGGGTTGGGGGTTTGACTTTAATACAAACATATTTTGAGCCATCGAGAGACTCGTATTATTCATGCATCATGGAGCTGCACGGAGCAAGAATAAGAGGGGAGATGAGGAAGAGGACGGATGCCGGAAGAATTGTATTTGGGAAATGCACAGAGACTGCTGCTTATATAAGCTCCTAGAGGTGATTGACAGCGCTGTATGTTTAGGCTCCTCCCAAACCTTCGTTTACAACTTTATTTAATGTGCCATACCAGTAACTAATCTACATTAGCACTCATGCCACATTTTTAATGAGAATCCAAAGTCTTCATTACAAATTCTTGAGTTTTATATACATTATATACATAAAACGTGCACAACAAGGCACCAACATGCAACAGTTTTTTGTTTCATTTTGTAACATTACTCTCCATTCTCTTGACCTTTAATACTGTGAATTCATATAAAATCCTTCTCGCTGTTGAAATCCACAGACACATACATAAAATAGGTGGTAAGATGGAGAGAATAATTTTGTGCCTTGGTACAATGTGTTCATTAATTTGATAAATAAGCTTGATTTCTGCAGTGCTTTCTTCCTTCATAAATTAAAAACATACAAAAATATACATAACGAGGATCATGTTGTTGAGGAGAGTCTGAGATCCACAAAACAGAGGTTTTAAACAATAGAAAATATCTACAAAATCTCAAACAATGCAGAACTGCCCTGAGCAAGTCCAGTAGCCAGTGTGCACCCAGCTGGCCATTTGAGCAGCATGTTCTGTGTTCAACCCACTGAAAACAAATACGGTGCAGTATCCCACTAAACGTGGGCCAAAACGAAAGTGCTCAGGCCCTGTGCCTCCTTGGGCCCAGTCATCACAGTGCATTCTCTCAGTAGTGCAATCTGTTAAAACAAATCAAGACTTATTAGACGTGATAGTTTGTTTGAGTTTGGACGAGAGACGTTTTAAAAGTGCTGATATACGATATTGTTTTGTATCACTCTGCCACAGTAACCACTGAAACAATACTATAGCAAAGTTATTCATTTGCTTAGTGGATACAGGGGCTGACACAGGTAAACACACGTGTCACTCTTTGTCACCCTCCACACGTGTCCTGCTTAATTGTTAATGTCTCCGAAACGTATCACATTAGAACCAAGCACTGACTTAAATCTCTATGGTAAAAATATATATACTTTACATAATCTCCAAACTGTATTTTTTGTAATTCCCTGCATCAGCTATTCTGATATAAAGTACACGCATAACACATTTTTATAAATAAACACAAATACTATGATACATAAAGCAAAAACAGCCGTAAACGTACCGTTTCCTGGGCTTCACCTCCCAACCATCACGGCATTTAACAAATGTAATTTCTTTTCCTGGTGAAATCTC
>JAZGTK010008802.1:0-17895 GCA_036877625.1 Ambastaia sidthimunki | reverse complement strand
ACCTCCCCCATGCTGGCTAAAACGGGCAAACAATGAGGGGTGCACGCATTCGGGGAGCACTGGGGAGGAGCGGGCACCAGCATAGAAGGTCTATAGAAGGACCGTGTACCCCCTGCCCACAAGCGCTGATGTAGTTCTAAGCGGCTTTAAAGGCAGGGACGGAGCCTTCAAAGACGATGCCTCACCGGGGGAAAGATAGCTGGCAAGAGGCTGCTCTACCCGGGGCATCGTCTTATAGCTATACTCATTTAGCCCCGCCACATTACCATAGTAATTGGTGGCAGGGGTAAGTATTCTTGAAGAGTATGGCCTTTCCCATGACTTGGATACCTCAGAATGCAAATCTGGGAAGAAAGGAAGGCTCCTGCGTGGAGGTACAGACTGGCTCACAGTGCACGCAGCTAGCCCCCTCAAGGGCTGACTCAGCATGCTTCCCTCCCAGGCAGACAACGCATAGAGCGTGTGTATCCCCACCCGTTATGAAACGCGGGCAGGGAGGAATACACGCTCTAAAGCGCTGCTGCTCATTAGTGGTACAACAAATCGCAGTTGATCCGTGATCCGTGCGGATCACGACCCACGGTTCGGCACGCACATGACCCGCGGATTAACCCTCTGGGGTCAACGGTCACGCCGGCGCGACCAGCTCACTTTTTTTAAGATCAGTGCAAAAGACACTAAAAATGCTCTGTCGATTTTGGTCACACAGATAAGTGAAACATATCATTCGAAACTGTGAAGTGTCTACTTTTATTCTTTTACACTCACGATAGAAACAAAATATTGTGCTTTTTACAAAATTAAAAAAAGTAACAGGATGTGCGTTCTGCCTTCTCTCTCTCGGTGGAGTACATTCTGAAGCGCATTTGAAAATGAACTGTAACGTTGCGAATACTTGTCACACAAACACAAGACATACCTGCAGAAAGCTTAGAATGTCTACTTAAAAGTGGTGTTAATCTTATCGAAAACAAATATTCTCAGTTTATGTAATCTGTATGAAACCAAGGAGAAGTACAATCTTTCCAGTCTCACTTCATTACCTGTAATTAGCGGAGACCGCCACACCCCCGCGCGACTCACATGGTAATAATTTTCGGTTTCGCACATTTGGTTTCGTTTTCGGTTTTTGAGTCACGGATCAGACCTTTTGCTTTCAGAAAGCAAATTACATTTGTCTCCTTCCCTTTTTTGCTGATCCGAAAAATGGTCCCATCCGTGACTCAAAAACCATAATGTGATCCAAACCATGAGTTTTGTGATCCGTTGCACCACTACTGCTCATCAACATCAACAAGCCCCTTTGTCTTTCACCTTTGCCTTTGGCATTCTACCTTAAATGGTTTCCCTAACATAAAGGACAGAGGAAGAGAAAGATATTGAACACAATTGCAACACAGAGCGCTTCGCTGAATTAATGAATGAGCCCGAGTTGCTCAGCGTACGCGTTTTTAAGCTTCCTGGTCGTGACGTCACCCCGTCTGTGACGTATCGCCCCCCGATTGGTTGGATTTCACCTGTGATTCAGAGTGCATAAAAGCTGGAGGCGTTCCCATAACATTTCGATGCAGCTGGAGTTCCTGAAAGGGAACTGACTACGCTTTTTTTGGGGGGGAGACCAATATAATAAATTAACCAATATACTGCCACTATCTAATCATTTTAACCATCTTTATTCTGTGTTTGTAAAGGAATTATGTCATGGTCTCCAAACTACACTTGGTGGATCTTGCTGGTTCTGAGAGACAAAAAAAAACAAAAGCAGAGGGCGATCGACTCAAGGAGGGTAAGTTAACATTAGATTAGTATGAAAATAATCTAAAAATTAAAGAACATTCATTCCACAAGTCTCCACAGTAACAAATTCTGATAAATGTAAAATATCTAATACTAATATCTAATGTTATATTACAAATATAACATGTATGTCCCCATATATTTCAAGATTTTATGCTTTATAACATTTGTTTATAAAAGTTGTTGTCAATGATCAATTGATGGCAGCATGTTATTTTTGTGACAAAAGGAATCAGCATTAACCGGGGTTGCTGTCTCTTGGGAACGTGATCAGCACACTTGGTGATGAAAGCAAGAAGGGAACCTTTGTACCATATAACTCCAAGCTGACATGCCTCCCGCAGGGTAAGAGTGATAGAGTTCATGTGAGCTGAACTGATTTAAAGCATTCACACACATGGGTTTGTATTACTAATTACTTGTATTACTACTATTACTAGTTTTTAATGCTAGTAACTGCCTCAGGATTCCACTCCTCTGGCTGCACCTCATCACTCCACCCCACCGGCTCTGTCAGGCCCCTTCATCCCTCCGCCTCCTCCTTCATCCTCAGTCGCACCGGCTCCACCGCGGCCTTCCGGATTCCCTGCCTTCTCCTCTGTTGCCAGTGACATCTACTCCGCCTTGGCCCTCCGGAACCTAGGTGTCACCAAAACTTAATGTTGTAAAAAGCTTTTTTGCCTGCTGTTTGCCTTTAATTTAGATTTAAATGTATTTTGTTTAAAAAACATTGTTTTTAAACAATTTAATCTGACTGTTGCCATGAACAGCCATAGAAGCATGACATTATAAAAGTAAAGAAACAAAAACTAGAAAATTCCCTTTGACCCTGATATGGTAATACATTTCAAGAATTTAATTGTCAAAACAGTTTCATGGCTGATAAATATAATTATGATCTGTAAATTCTCCTTAGTTTTAGCAGGCTAAAAAGAATGCGAATGATGCTAATAGGCAATTTTGTCACTTTGTGCCATAACTATACTGTAATGACTGATCTTCTAACCATTTATTAATTGTCTGGTTTCTCTAGACGGAGCAGGCAAATGAAAAATTGCAAAGCAAACTGGGAGAGTTAAGGCAGCATGCAGGCATAAGTGTTTCTTACTGATCACATTCATTAGATTATTCAAAAGACTAAATAAAAAAATGTCTTTGATGCAGGTGTAAGGTAGACCTACAGAAGGTTGTGGAAACTCTGGAAGACCAGGAATTGAAGGGGAACATAGGTAATCAGGAACCTTCAACACCTCATTCTGGAGCTGCAGACCATTTAACAGCCACAAAATTAGAAGCCCACACCACAATTAGAAGAAGTGAAGGGGTTTTCATTATCAGTAGTTTGAGATTTCTTTTAAAAAGCGCAATACAATCAAACGTCTCAGTCTAGAGTGAAAGTGCTGGGATAGGGGCCACCATTGATGCCATAACCTCAGGCAATGCCTCCACTCTCGACCCACAACTTGCAATCGCCATCATTGGGGGTTCTGCAGCTGGCTCACCAGTGGTATGTGTTCCCAAATGTTAGTCAAACATATCTATTTGTACCTCACTATTTTTCTAGTTTATCCATCTGATATATTAAATGTGAGGTTGTTGTTTGTTTAACTCCACACATTTAGGGCTGCAATGCTGATCCTCAGGCCAAAGATTCTCCTGAGGCGTACACAGCCCAGAATTATTAGAGTCTGCAGAGTGCAGTTGGCTCCTTACAGATAAAAAAGGAAGCTCATACAGACCCTGCAATCTGCTAAAAAGGACACCAATCAGGCCAAGTATAAATATTCTTTATATCCTTACCTACTTCCATCCAAATGTAAAGAGGCCGCACTAGTGCTATAAAACACCAACATGTTGATGCTAAAGCATTTAGAATTGCTATTCCCCTCTCACTTTTTCTTGTTTCACTCTAGACTTAGTAAATAGCGCAGGAAGAGACTTCAAGAGCTAGAAGGGCAAATCACAGAGTTACAGAGTAAATTGCAAGATCAATCCAAATTGCTGAAGCTCAAGGAGTCATCTGTGCGCAACGTAGCCAAACTCAACCAGGAGATCCAGGTTAGTGTGCAGTACAAAGTCAATAAAGTTAATTCTCAGAAAAAGCATGGTCTCTCTGCTTGTCCTGCAGTTTAATGCTATTATTCTTTTAAATTGCATTTGGCTTTATAAGAGTTTAAGTTGTCTCCAGTCACTGTGTTTGTGTTCCAGTCGGTATGCATCTGAAGATTTACTCACTTGTAAAAATCACTTGAAAACGAGTTCTGTAACATGCATCTGGTACACATAAACAACTTTGATCTGAGTATGATGTTCAAAGGAATACTTTGGGAGGGTCCCTATTTGTGGAAAGTGCCAGTAGTTTATATCCTCAGTCCACTTGCTGACAATGATTTTGGTTGTGCACTTAAAGACTAAAGTGTGCATTGTAGTCATGTGGTGTTTGGGTGAATGTGTGCAGGCTATGAAGTCTCAGCGGGTGCAGCTCGTAAGGCAAATTAAGGAAAACTCTGAGAAGTTTCGCTTGTGGAAGCTGAAGAAAGATAAAGAAGTTCTGCAGCTCAAAGAGAAGGTGGGAGACGATGTCAAGACAATGTTAAAGGAATGGTACACCCTAGAGGTGTGTGATGTGAGTTTTAGATTATGGATCGATTAAAATGTCTTCCAACTAGTGACTGTAATGCATCATAACGTTACTCGTAATCATGAAAGTTTCTTATTTTTGTAGCATGTTGAAGTTAACTTGCGCTGTTAATTAGTTTCGGTTTTGCCAGCGCCGTCAACCTATCAGTGCCCGTTTTTAGGGTATAAAAAGGAGAGTGGTTTGTTGGCTGGGTATAAACAACTTGTTTATACCACTGGTTTCCTGTCCTGATTGGCCCTGCGTCTTTCTTGGCCCTGCGTCTTTCTTGGCCCCGCCCTTTTTTGTGTGGATTTTGTGAATGGTGGTAGGTGTAGTGGCGGCACGTTTGAATCAGGGATTTTATTAAAATGTTAACTTGTGTTTGTTGCCGCCAGGATAATTTGTTGCATCGGTGAATATCTGCCTCTTTGTTGTGCATTGGCTGTTCCGCTATTCCACTGTTTCCAGGTAGGTTGGGCTTTATATTAGGGCTACGTTTTGTTAAAGAGATTGATAACGTTTGCATGCTTTTAGTTTGCTGTTATTCAAGCAGCTGAAAGCGGCTTCAATTATATATGGCGAATGACTGTGTAGTACAGCGAAACGAATCTCCTCTTTTTTTAAGGCGTTTTTAATGATTATCCCTAAATTTGGTAATCCATTTTAGCAGGTCTGACGGCGTTCAGGGGTTCCTGTAATTTTGCAGGGCAGAATGTATATTGGGGTGACTGCACTGCTGTTTTGCCTGGATCTCATTTAGATTATTTGTGTGTCTTAATTGTAGTAATGTGGGTTTGGTTTATGTTGTCTTTTTGTTTTTTGTTTGTAAAGCATTAGCTTTGCCTTCGTTTTGAGTACATGTTGATTTTATTTTGTTGTTCTAATTGTATTTGGTGTTACTTGTGACATGTTGTAAAGCTGTATGATACATGTTTTGTTGTAGTTTGTGAACTTGAGTGAGAGGACCAGCCAGAGTGATCACTTGCTTTGTTTAGTGCGGGCGTGTGTGGGCCTCTGTCGGCCATCTCCCTCTTGTTGTGTTAAATGTGTGTGGGATGTATTGGTCGATTGATCAATTATTGAGATTTGGGTAATTGTGTATTGATTTGTTTCATATTTTGTATTTAAATAAAGTGAGTTATTTTTGTATTCCTGTTTGTTGTTCACTCTGTTCATGGCATTTGAACCTGTGTGACCTTTGTTAATTTCTGGTGTTTTCCAGGTGGTGTAGTCGAGTATTTCAATTTAGGTGTTTGTGTAAAGCATTCTCAAACTGATGAGCTGCCACATTTATATTTTATTAAAGCTTTGTCCGTTTAAACTTTCAAGTAAATTTACAAGCACACCCGAAACGTGCACAGTAGACACACAATGTGCAAGTGCTGAACAAAGTTCTATTTTGTGTCTTATTGTGCTTAAATGTTAACTTTCACACACAAGTTTATGTAGAAAAATAACAAAAAACAAGGTTCACATAAAAACAGTTATTTATGTCTTAAGTGAACATAAAAGATGTGTATCAGTACACTGGATCTGTGCCAGGGTGCCACACACATCCTAAAAAGTGAAGTCAAAGCATTTTGATCGTCCTCAGGTGGCAGACTGCAGTATAGGTATAAATACTGCCTTCTCCATGTAAACAAATTGAATGTGAGCCAATACAAAGATCCCAGTTACAATAATGTTTCTGAAATTTTAGGCAGTTATTACGCTGATCAAAGTTCAAGTGTTCATTTCTTGAAGTTTGGTTTAAGTTTTTCACACAGTGTAGTGCAGCATTTCATTATTCAGTCTTTTGAGAAAGCTACTGTTATATTGACCTACAGTATTTGAAAAATATAAAATGAAAAATATTATGCACTTCAACTTCTGACATGCCACATTGCTGTGATATTGGGATAATGTTCACTGATCCAGTATCTGTGTTACTAGCAGAGTCAAGGTAACTTACTTTAAAACTTCAGTTTGTTTGTACTTTAAAGGTAAAGCACAAAAGTTTCTTCCCCAAGAAAGTAGTAATGGGAAGTTCAAATCATTTTAAAATCACTCAGTCCTTTGGGTCTCGTTCAGCAAAATGAACAAATCTTTTTTCGAGTCATTTTGTTTATTTTAGCAAAATATAAATAAATTGTTACGTGTTACTTCCCAAACACATCTAATACTTACGCAAACGTTGATCACACTACAAACAAGACAAAACCAATGCTATAATAAACAGAAAACATTAATTCATTGTTTACCTGGATCTTTAGTCTGCGATTAGCTCATCTCTTATCTGACAAGTCTTCGGGTTTGAGTCGTTTGTCATCACGTGACAGCCCCATACGCTTAACCAATGCAAACTGCACCGGAAAGAGAAATGATTAGTTCATCTTTTGAGTCCTTCGTTTGTTCGTTCATCACGTGACAGCCCGTACGCTTAACCAATGCAAACTGCACCGGAAAGAGAAATAATTAGTTCATCTTTTGAGTCGTTTGTTCGTTCTTTCGTTCATCACGTGACAGCCACATACGCTTAACCAATGCAAACTGCACCGAAAAGAGACGCTTAACCAATGCAGACTGCACCGGAAAGAGAAATAATTAGTTCATCTCTTGAGTCTTTCGCACGACTCAAACTCGAAGACTCGAAACAGGTGAACTAATTTCAGTACAGCACCTATAGGAAGCATGGCCTACCACAAGAGCTGTTGGTCATCTTCTACACAGCTATCATTGAATCCATCCTCTGTACATCCATTACAGTCTGGTTTGGGGCAGCAACAAAACAGAACAAACACAGACTACAGTGCACAATCAGATCAACTGAAAAAATCATTGGTGATCCCCCTGCCCTCCCTCCAGGCCCTGTACACTGCAAGGACAAGGAAGCGGGCAGAGAACATTATCAAAGATCCCACTTATTCCGCACACACTCTTTTTGACCTCCTCCTCTCTGGCAGGCACTACAGATCCTTGCGCACAAAAACAACCAGACACAAGAACAGCTTCTTTCCCACTGCCATCACTCTTCTGAACTGCTGAACAGTTGAGTGCTTCCCACTTCTCCTTTTCACTACATACTGCACTGTATCATATTATAATCCCATCATTCATCTTTGTACATTACATTTGCACTATTACTTGCACCTTACCCAAGCCCAGTACCTCACCTGTACATACCTTGTATATTTTTGCCATATTTGTATACATGGCATGTGTATATTTGTAGAATATGTGTACTGTATGTATATTATGTTATTTGCCCTGTGTTCTCTGTTGTACAGTATGTCTATACATCACTATGTGTCTATTGAATGTTCATCACTACATGTTTATTACAGTACCACATATTTATATGTTGAATGTAGAGTGTTACATCTACCAAGCCAAATTCCTTGTGTATGCCAATAAACCTGATTCTGATTCTGGGGTAAAGAGGAACATAAGCAATACAAATTTGAACCTATGTTATTGGATTAGACATCTTGATGTATTGAATATGGAAAAAGTTGTGAATTTGACTGGTTAGCCATAAAGTTCATTAAATCAATTTTCCTTTAATTTTTGGTAAAATCAATTTTTTTGGACATACAGTGACAAACTAATTTTTGCTGTTTAGTCCTTTGTGATTCAGGAAATCTCTTTATTTCCAGGAAAGCATATTTCCTATTTTAAATCTGGTTTCAGTGCTTGGAAAACATTAGAAGCATGTGGGTGTGTATTGGTTTGTGTGTTGGTTTGCAAGAACACTGTATTGAATATGTAAATACCAGTGATTTGATTGGTTCAGGCCTGTTTGCTGAAAGAGCTGTGCTGGTGAGCACAGAATAGGCTGGCAGACACCTACAGGACCTGCTGGAGGACAGAAAGATGCTGGTGGAGGAGATTGCACAGCTCCGGCAGCAGATGGAGGCAGAAGTGAGACCTGTAGCCAAAGTCAGGGTAAGAATTGAACAAGCTGTGTTCAGAATGGATTACCAAAAGCAATAATATTGACTTGCCACAGTTTGTAACAAAAAAAATTGCCTTAGACTTTCAATGTAGGTGCATGTATAAGTTATAAGGGGCCTCATTTGCATTCTTAGCGTTGCACACTAGCAGAGTTGGAGGGTCAGGGTGGGCTGGAGGCTTCCATCAGCAAACAGGTGGAGAGTCTGGAGACAGAGATGGGGCTCAGGTCAGATATAGTACTTTTTGCCAATCTAACTGAACTAAAAGCCTTTTCAGAACCCCACTCACCTATTGTTTCCTTGCAACAAACTTAATCAGGTTAAGAAGACTAAGAATATAAAGAATGAGTTGTATATTTTATAGACCAGAACAAAGCTGGCATATAGTTTAGAAAATTCCAAGCTAATTCTGTAATGGTTTCATTATAAATGTAAATTAAAAACAGCTCCCTGCTTTTTCTCTTCAACCTCACACAGGAGTGCTCAGATAGCTGACCTGCAGCAGAAGGTTCTGGATGCAGATAATGAGGGGAGAATGAAGCAGTGCTGGGAATCCATCACCACCATAGTAGAGGCCAAGAGCATCCTCAAACTCTTTATGGCTGAGGTGAGTAAGGAAGTAGATTAAATGTTTTATTAATGTGCATTTGTACTGTAATGTTCTGTCAACTGACTCCATTTCCATGCCCCTGGTTTAGGTTGAAGCCTCCATGACTTCTAATGCCAAGATGAAGAGCGAGCTGAAGCAGGAAAAAGCCATTCTTTGGGACATGCAGAAGATCCTGTGTGATGAGAGGAAGCTCATGTCTACTATGGACATGGAGCACCAGAGTCACTTAGTAGAACTGGAGCAGAGACACCAGGAGACACAAATTTGTGCTCCAGGTGCTGTATCTTCTTGGCCAGCTCCAGAATAAGCCTATGAAGGAGGAGCATGAGGAGACGTCTAAATGGGAGAAGGAAATGCTGCAGCGTCAGAAGTTTCAGGCGTGAATTCTTGGTTTCGTAGGACACTTTCACGTTAGCATTAACTTTCAGTGCACTCTCGAGTTTGTTTAATGTCAGTGTTCCCTTCACTTGGATAATCTTATGCCTGCTTTCTGAATTTAGGCACAGAATGCCTTCTTCATTGCTGTTACCAAGAAATACCTGGTTTCCACTTGATGCTGCAAGCATTAAAAATGGAAAAGAATTGAAAGCAACCTTGTTGCTCATTGCTTTCTTGATAGATTAGTGTTTCTTAATATTTGTCTACAACAGCCCCATCAATAAAAAGCAGTGTCCCATCAGTATAAATTGCGAGACAATTTTGAGATTAGGTTTCATAAATTTTCTGTCACAGGACGAGGAAATCTAAAAGATGAGAGAACTCAATGAGCAGAACCAAAAACTCAAGGGGGAAAATAAAAAGTATAAGCAGGTAAAACCCTTAATGATTTAAACCCTTAATGATTCACCACCTAATACAATTGGATGCTGCAGTTAGGTAGGAAGACATACACTAACCAACAGCACATAGGTATCCAGTGATTTAATTGCTTTTGGTTTGAACTGATCTTTGGATGTCATTTCACGTTTACTGTATTTTGGTCAAGTAGATTTGTGCCACTCAGTTTCTATGCAATTTATGCATACAGTATCAATAAAAACCTTGATCATGTTTCTTTGGGTTGACTCTTAGAAGTTGCATCTGGCCAAGTTAACTTTATTAATTAATTTAAATCTAATTTTAGGCTGTTCTGTCTTGTTTTCATATTAAGCCCAAACCCAAAAGCCACTCCAGTGCACGGGCATGTCTTCAGGAGCACATAGATCTGAATGAACTCATATCTCCATTTGAATCTAAGGAGGAGGACGAGTGATGTCCAGAACAAAAATGACATGAAGAGAGCACAAAGAGGTTCCAAGAACTCCAAAAACTGGGGTGAGATTATTTGGGGGAACTAGGGTGTACGTTTAAAAGTTAAATATTTAAAACGATATAGATTGTGGCAAAACCAAAGGCACTGCCAGGTGTCAGTGACTTTAAATCAGCATTGTGTGTGAAGGTAAAAGGATAGTTTTAAACAGGGTTCCAGGTGAACTATAGAAAAAAACAAGCACATATTTATTGAATACAATGCTTTTTGTTTTCTTGCCATTAAAACTTTTTAATGGTAATTATGGTAATGTTAGGTCAAATTGTAAAAGTTAATTTATAGCCATGGCTTGCACTGTTATTTGTTGATGCTCTGCTTTACACAGCCTCTGGCTTCCTCAGTTTCACCCAGATAAATAACTGCTTAATTTGTTTTTAGTGCTTTTGTTAAAAAAATTCTTTCAGAGACAGATGTTTGTTTATTCTGTATAGGTTTTTTTAAATTTATTATCGTGGCTTTTTACTGCCTTTGGGATCAGGCTGAAATAAGTGATATGTCTAAGGATTCTGTAGCAGTTCCTGAGGACCCTACAGCGATCAGCCCTTGAGACGCCACGTTTTTCAGACCCCCTAGTGTCCCACCCAGTAAGAAGGTAAGAACAAATGTGATTCATACTTTTTTATTACTATGTCACCATGTTTTTTTTTCACTTTAAAGGAATAAAAAATATAAATGCATATATTTACTTTTACTTACATTTAGTCTTGGAAACCTGTATGGCCTTGTTGAAACAGAAAAATAGATATTTTGAAGAATGTTTATACAAGCACATTAAATTCAAGAGCAGTTCACTGGGACAACATGCATGAAGCTCCAAAATGATTCTTAAAAAATAAAAAATGTGCAGATGCTTTAAAATAAATTGTTCTTGTGTTACAAATAAACACTTTTGGATGAACTTGAAGATTAAATGTGCTAGTTTACTATATCATGACCAGGAGATTGGGGGCATGGGCCACCTGCCTGCAGACCTGAAGTTGGAAGAGAAACCCATCAATGCTGACAATGAGAGTGACAGTGATGAAGCAGAAACTCTGAACAGCACTGCCAGCTTCCTCTGGAGAAACAAGCGAGGCCTGAATAACTTTAAAAACAGTTTCTTTTCTGGCTGCACACCAATCCGTGAGGAGCATTAACATGTTATGTAGCTGAATGTGGTAATTTTGTCTTACAGCTTGTCTTGTGTTTGTTTTGATTCATTTTTTTGTGGTTTAAATGTATGAATTTAAGAACATTTGTGGTTATAGTTTTTATTAAGAATATGTCATTTTTTTACTACAGCTAATGCACTAGCAAAATGCCTACACCTGTCATGGGTAATTTTATGGACTTTTAAAACAGTTTAGCAGTATGACATTGGAAATCGTACTTTTAGATGTTATTTTTATTTTTATTAAAATTCTAGTGATTTCAATAATTGTTGATTATTTGTTTGATTGTGTTGTTAATGTTTATATGCATATTGATTAATGTTCAAAATAATGATCAAAATAACAGTACCAAAATTCTATGCTTGTACACTGATGTGTTGGTAATTATTATTTATTGTGGAATTGTATATAATATTGTTTATCTAACATAAAAAACTACCTTATGTAAAAAACAATTAAAATGAAAATTAATTAGGCATATAAATTTTACCACGCTCTTCTTCTGAAAGATTACATGCCATTCCAGATTGCATCCACATATTCTCGTAACATTCATTCCTCTTCATTCGGAATGCTTTGTGCAACAATGTACAGCTATTGGTACAATCCACATTGTGTTTTTAGTCTTTGTTTGTATAGTCTAATAAGATCAACGCATCATCCCAAAAAAATTAATATTAAATGAACCTGTATGAGATTTTATTAGAGATTTTCATTTTTAACTCAACATTTGAAATAAAACTGCAGCATACCTCAGCACTAGTCATTTTAAGTAAATTATTACCAATAGCCAATGAGTTCAACACAATCTAGAGTTTATAAAATATTCTTTTAAATATAATTGACATTAAAAAATCGAGTGACAACTGCATTCTGCATTAAACCCTCTTCTGAAAAGGTTTAGGTAGTGGTAACCGCATTTTGTTAAATCTATGTACAGAAACAAACTGGATAAATAAACTGGGTAAAAACTGTTTTCTTGGTGCAAATCACAGAGAAGGAGTTACTTATATCCTAAACTCTCTCTCCGGAGGTGCTTAACGTAAAACTGTTCAATCAATCAGAAGAATAATCACAGAATAATCACATGACATGGTCCAGTTGAATTTACAATTTTAATTTTAGGTTGCATCTCAACAGGCACGGGCAAAGTTATATTATAGATATGTTTCTGCTCAGTTGTTTGTGTTGATTGTAATTGCATGAAGAAATAACGCTAACATTCGCTGTGTTCCGCGATCGTATCTCCCGGTAGTTTCATTTACATAGCATTAATTTATTTCACCGAATCAGCGCACTGAATGTAAACTAAGCATTTGATCGTTTCGCGGATGGACCGAGACTAAATAACATCAGGGATTACTTTTGCATGTTGATGATGATTATGATGATATGAAATATCATGGGCTTGTAAGTAATATATTGTAATAAACTGTAATTTATTATGTTACATGATGTTGTGTTCAGACCCTTATTTCAATGTTGACTTAAGTCATTATCACTGATTTATTCTGTTACATGATGTTGTCTTTAGACGTCATTTCAATGTTAACCTCAAGTCATCTTCACTGATTTATTCAGTTACAAGATGTTGTCTTTAAACCTTATTTCAATGTTGACCTCAAGTAATCATCATTGTGTCATTGTTCTGTCCTAAGAGTTTACATCATTAATGTTTTAAGCCATGTTTGTAAAAACTACTTAAATGTCCTAATTAAACAAAGGTCTATCCCTGGCTTTATATAATGGCTGTCTGGGAAGCCACCCCATAATGTTTTTAAACATAATTTCCATGTTTTGTTCAAAATGGGTAATACGTTTGCATTTAATGATGCTGCAAGCATTCAGAAGATGCTGCAAGCACAGACACTCTGACACAAACAATCTAATAGAAAGTAGATGAAATATGCATGTTATCTTCACTGTTAACTATGCTAGCTTTCAGCTAGCTCACTAATGTCTGTTTTTGTAATGCCTATAGCTGGTACAAAAGGATGTACATGTAAGCATATCATTTTAATAAGTCTTCTTACGTGTGGGGACAGTGAGACTTTCCCAGACATGAACACACAACTGCAAGCTCATACCAACAACTTAATATAAAGGATTATGTATAGCATTTCATGCAAAGTCCTAAAAGAATTAGAAACTGAAAATTTGTTTGGCAGAGCAGCATAAAAATCATGTATTGGGACAAATGTATGTGACTGCTGCACATTCTTATATCATAAAATGTGCCTGTCTACTACTTGCTATGGGCTTTTATTGTCAATATTTATATACAGTGTTGCAAAGAATCCTTGAGGCCTGTATGGTTGTTTTTCTAATAAAAAAAAAATTAAGCAAAAAAGGTGAATCCATCATGGTCCTCTGGCATGATATCAAATGTTTATTCTTGTGTCTGAGAGAGATTACACAGACACACTCACAGTGTTGCTGAGATGTCCTTTTTAGGTATCCCAGTAAGTAATGTCTCTTGGCACGTTTGGCCAGTGCAATTGCGAAACTTGTGTACAGAAACTCAAGTGAAACTTGAATACGACTAACACTGTGTCCACATCAGACGCAACACAACCATAGCAACACATTAGAAATTACAATTTTGTATTTAGTGTAACTGTGAATAATTGATACCAAATGTCTGCATATCACTTAAATACAAACCCTTATTAACATTTAAAACATGTTTGGGGACAAGTTTACCCCTTTAATCCTCCTCCTCAACTCATCTTCTTCTACTTGATAATATTTCCCTTGAGCTGTTAGCCTTCCTAAAACTTTGTACACTTTCATTTGGGTTCCTTTTTCTCATCTTTTCTATGTCTTTCTTCATGGCCATAACTGTCTCTTCTGTGTACAAATGTCACAACTCATGTAACTGTCCTATCTTCAAAAATAAAACAGAATGTCCTATCAATCTCCATGCTAAAGTGAAACAGACTGATTTGGTCTATTTAAAATGTATTTAAACCCTTCATGTATTGGTTTAACTACCAAACACACATGACTCAAAATTACAGTGATTCTGATTAGCAATATTATTAGAAGATGAGCTCTTTGTTTATGGCAGGTAGTTTGGGCTGGAATATTTACACAACAAATTACTAAATTTTGCATAGTTTGTTTTGCACATTTGCACATCATTAAGATCACAAATATCCTTCTTATTCTGTGTGAATATGGCTAAAGACAATTAGCAAGGCCATAAATCAAAATATGAGCTTTATATTCTAGTATTGCTAAGATCTCCATGTCCTATTTTTATTTACCTTAAAAATATTTTTTTACCTTTCTACCTTTAATGTCAGTTTATTTACCTATTTTTACATTGCAAATGTGGCAAATATACATTGCAAATGTGGCAAATATACATTGCAAATGTGGCAAAGTTAAAAGCAGGCTACTGTCTCAGAGTTTCATTCCTAATGTGTGTGTTCTCATCTATCTGTGTATATTGTTTGTACATGCATTTTATGTGTGTGATTATTTATAAAACGGTTTGTTGACCGTCAACGTCCTTGATTCTGATTGGTCAATTGCTGTGTTTTATTTAAAATAAATCACAGCTATGACCATTGCACCTAACAATTCTGTGTATCACTATGCAGCACCCCTAGCAACATAAACAAAACATTCTGTTGCTGTTCACAGTCAATCAGGGAGTTTGTTTCAGCTGTAATTTTACTTTATGAATGTTGCATTGATACACATTTTTGGCTTCAATATCTTGCCTAACAACACCATGAGTTTTTTTTAATACAGCAAAGCCTCTTGTACCTTACTGCTTGAATAGATTACAGAATATAGATTATAAAATAAGGATTATGGAGTAATAAAACATGTACAATATGACTTTCATATGTAAAAACAGCACTTACTTTCCATCTCCCTGTCAAATTCCATGTTTTTGTTTGGTCTGAAAAAAACATTGTTTGATTGGTTGATGATAGCAAAAATTGTTCTTTCTCAGTAAAATTCATACTGTGCTTCATAATAAATATCTACAGCTTTGCTTACTTAACCACAAAACAAATGTGAAGTAAGGTGACTTCTAATGTGAAACCTATTCCACACTCCACCCCACCAGTGGACCTGAAACACACCCCACTTTTTTGCAACATTTTTGATGAGTAAGAAATAAGGCCGGGGTCCTAAATTCTGAACTTACCATTAAAATACATATTCAAACCTGTGAATAACATTTTGACTAATAGTGCACATACCTAAAGACTGAAACAAAAGCAAGGCAAGGCGCATTTGTTCTTGCATTTGGAAGTATATGGAAGAAAGTTCCATGCTGGCAATTCCATGCTTGCCCTTTGCTCTTGGATGTGATCAGATGGCCCAGGATGCTCCCCTGATTACCAGACATGGCGATGAAAAGGGCATCGAGGACAGTTGGACCGACAGTGTTGGGGAGTATTCAGACACTTCCTCCCACCCAAAAAAACATTCCCACCACTGTTTTTGCCACAGACGCCACCCCATAATAGCTATTAAATAGCCATCTGCTTGGTAACAGAATCTATGACCAGCGAAAAACTTTCAATCGTCCAACTATCTATTAGCTTGCAAAATGGACACGGTGTGCTTGAATGCTTTGAGAGGTGCTAGAGACAGGGGTTTGATTTTGGGTCAATCAGAGCTGCACCCTGGTGAACCTGACCAGGGTGCAGTCTCTAATTAACATATGAATGCATGCATGACACTTTTTTGCTGTCATGTTCTCTGATACATTTAGGACAATGCAGATGGTATTTTGAAAGTGGCCTGAAAGGTAAAAAAATGCATAGATGAAACTGCTGCTCACACTCTGTGGGGCCCTTCAGATGGCAGCAGCCTATTACAGCTGAGGTATGAAGGAACAGCCTCTTCAGCTCAATTCTCAGGCAGAACACCTGGTCAAATCCATAAAACCTAAGTGTGCGGAGAGGTCTATCCTGCCACAATACAGACATCAGACAGCGTCCTGGTGGAGTGGGCCCCAAATCCTTAAAGTATCTGAGGGCTTCARKAACAGATGGCCTTGTTCTCTGTTACTGAAGCCCTCTGATTGGCAAGAATTGCCTCCAAATCTTCAATCCTCATCTCGCTGGATTTGTCTGCTRCCTTTGACACCGTCAACCATGAGATCCTCCCTTCAAGCCTCAGGAAATTGGACCATTAACAATAACTCCTTCCAGAACTGCCAGGAACCTTGGAGTCATGTTTGATGATCAATTACATTTCACTGATCACATAGCTTCATCAGCCAGATCCTGCAGGTTTGCTTTACACAACATCAGGAAAATCAAAACTTCTCCTCTCAGAACTCTCCTTACAACTCCTTGTACAAGCTCTTGTTCTCTCCAGATTGGACTATTGCAATGCTCTCCTGCAAGCCTGGCCAACCAGCCAGTACTACCAAACCGCTGCAAATGATTCAGAATGCAGCCAGGGTAGTCTTCAACGAGCCAAAGAGAGCACATGTCACTCTGCTTTTCACCAGACTGCACTGGCTTCCATTGCCTGCTCGAATCAAGTTCAAGGGACTGATGGTAGCCTTCAAAACAACCACTGGGTCTGCACCAAGTTACCTAAACTCATTGGTATGGACCTATGTGCCTTCCAAAAGCTTGCATTCTGCTAGTGAGCAGCGTCTAGTGGTGCCACACCACAGGGGCAAAAAATCACTGTCACGAACCTTCTCCTGGACTGTTCCCGCCTGGTGGACTGACCTTCCAGTCTCAATCAGAACAGCTGATTCACTATCCATCTTCAAAAAAAGGCTAAAAACACATCTTTTCCGACAGCTGCTGCCCAATTAATAGCACGTCCTACTACCAACACTCCTTTCTTTCTCTCTTTCCTTCTTCCTTTCTTTCCATTTAAAAAAAAGGGGGGGGCAATTTCACTTGTAAATTACTCTATGCTAGGCTAGGGAAACTGGCACAATGCTTCCATACTGTTGTCCCTTTCGTTGATTTACTGTTTCTATTGTTCTTTCAGTTGTAAGTCGCTTTGGATAAAAGATTTTTAAAAAAGTAATGGCAAACCACCTAATTGCCTGAATGCCTAATTGGCTACAATGCCTAACTGGCTAGAGCAACAGCAGCAGTAATCCAGTGAGATTAATGTTGGTAAATGCATATAATCATCAAAGGAATGTTGCCTAGTCTGGGGTGCAAAATAGCTTTGACCATGCCAGAAGCATGGTCAAAGCTATCCTCTGCCATATGAACTTCACAACTTCACAGTCTCAGTTCCCCAGACTTTAGATTATATCTGCCTCAACAGGATTGTATCTGTTTATATCTTACCTGGAATGTACTTAGCTCTCAACCCACTTTCATCTCAATCGTATGAGCTAGCACAGTATGCAGATGCTCAGAGGAGTCTCAGAAGAGCCAGGGGAAACATTCATTTGTTGAATGCGTACATTCAACAAACCAATCTTTGGATTGAATTTGGGACACAATGAGCTTGAGCATCAACAT
>JAZGTK010008801.1:0-17895 GCA_036877625.1 Ambastaia sidthimunki | reverse complement strand
AGGATTACCTCACGGCTGAGTTAGTCATTTGCATTGTTATTAAAGGAAAACAATTAACATCCCTCTGTGGTGGTCTGTTTACCTCCCACATATTTGTTGATAAATTACAAGTGCTAATAAACATTTAACACAAATTTAATTTTATACAGGCAGTCTAAATATAGTGGTTGTTTCATTTAATGACCTGCAAGGAAATTTCAGGTTAAACACAAGTTGACATCATCAGTAATATCTATGACAGCCACAGAGCTTAAAGTCTGTTATAAAACTGATAGTTTTGACTTTTAATTCTGATTGGCTTTCTTCCTGTGTTATTCTGTTAACTTGCCTGTGCCCTATCGAACCAGATTTGCCACGTGCCCGTGTCACGCGGTACCGCGTCGCGTGATTGGCTGAACCCTGCAGACACTGTACAGCACTGAGCAGCTGTGGGTCGCTGTTACGCTCGGTGCTGATGCTGAGAGGGGCTTTGGGAAGAGCGCAGGGGGCAGCATCACTTTGTTTGTCACATGTCACAACAGAAGTGCGAGACGCTGACATCGGTGCGAATGATTTGTCACCAGCTGCGCGGGTGCGAAAGCCCACCAGTGTATCGTGACGGGCCCGTTGTGACAGAACGTACCTCAGCCCTTCACAATGATCCTGTATGAAATTCGTGGCATCTCCTGGGCAAGTTTTTTCCAACCTTTTTTGTATTTAATCCCGTAGCCCCTTCATTAGCATTATCATGAATATAATTAAACTCACTTTTGAACTAAAAAAAGTGGAAAAAAACTGAAGCGCATAGATTCTGCTAGCCGTGTCATCCACGCTAGTTTATAAAACCTGCTCACGTTTTTTCTCTTTTAAAGGAACTTTAAAAATGTGATTAATCACAGTTTGCCTAATATTGTAACGTCCTAGTTTCTGTTTTAGACTTTCTAGTAATTGTAGTGCAAAATTTAAATTCAACAAAGCAAAATCAAAACAAAACAGAATGAAAGCAAAAAAGTCCCTCTGGTTGAAAAAAATCACTATCCTAGGATGCAAAGTGAAGATTTCTGTAGAAAAATCTTAGCGCATAAATTTACACATTCTATATTCTTATCCTGCCTGCAACACCTGTACATTCAGTGGATGAAATTTTAGAAAAAACTTAAAAGCGCGTTTCCTCGGCGACCGTTGTGCTATCAGTATAAGAAAGGAAGCATCCGAAACTCTGTTTTCTGCTGTTTCTCTTCTTTCAGAGATGTAAGGCAGTGCTGACCTTGAGCATTTCAGACTGTCCCTCGACTGCATGCGCTGTGCTGATAACACACTGATGCTCCACCAGCCACGAGCAGCGGTCGAGGAGCACTGAGGATATTTCCATCTCAGAGGGCAAAAACCATGATGAAGCTGTAAGACATTTTAACAAGCCACGGGTGGAGCCAGACAACCGTGTTTTACTGAAATGACTTTGTTCAGTGTCTCAACAAAAACTGTTTCTTATCTTCAGCTCACTTCGGTGAATTTATGTTTGCAACAACCTCTGGCAAGACCCATAAGGGTTCTAATGGCTGAAGAAAGCTGTTTGTTTGCATTCCCATTTATTACAATTATAAATTCTTGGTGTCCCTCTCACCTCAGGTGTTTCTCAGATGTTTCTCAGATGTTCCTTGGATGTTCCTCAGATGTTCCTCGGGTGTTCCTCAGATGTTCCTCACATGTTCCTCAGGTATTCCTCACATGTTCCTTACATATTCTGCTTGCACTATTTGAATCATTGGTCACATTTTGTTTTGTTGAGCCAATCAAATCAGCCTTAATGACATCAAGCAATGCTGACATTCACGCTTTTATGGTCTCTCCAAAACTTGGGCATTGGTTCACACATCAGCTAATGTAATGAAATACTTCCACTAGATAAGTTGCATGAAAAATATAACACACAGTTACATTTGAATGGCCGTCAATAAAGAAAGATGATTTTGGCAGTAGAATGGTGTAGTTATGCCATCCACCAGTTCAGGATATGTAGTACAGACTGTGATTTTGGTTTTTGCATTTTTGTGGGGGGAGGAAAAGATGTGCTTCTGTCATTCCGAATGCGTTCCCTTTTGAATTCATCAGGGAATGGACATGTAGGTCAAAAGCCTGGAGGGTTAGACATCCGCGGCATCTGTGTTTTTGTTGGAAGTGCTTTTCAAGCTGTAGCATAATAAAGGCTGTGGCTTTACATATACAGATTTGCCAGGAGGGATAAACCTATATGTGCGGCCTGATTTCATTGTAACCTGACAAATAAATACAGACATGCCTTTGTATTTTTTCCAATAGCCTTAGGAATCTCCATCATCTACCAGACATAATCTGATTATAATCAAACAAGTCTGTATCTGCTATACCGATGTGGAACATGGACGCTTTGGGAATAATCTCGAGTTTCTGTGGCCTAAATCAAGTAGTCATAATCCCTAATCCAGCGACAGCTCCCTGCCAGCTATAAACACAACAATGCAGCTGTATATAATATCAGAACGAGAGAACAAGGTTGATTTTGTGACTCACAAGGTCCAAGAGAGTTTTATACAAACAGGCACAAATGAAACACTTATACACAAATGCACTGTAGTGTCTAATGCAGGTTTGTGTTGGCCAGCATTCTTAAAGTACAGAACATCTTCTGTACTATATTTGTCATTTTGGCATTTATTTGTTTTGAAACACCAAAGATTTGTTATTTTAGCACAGGCTTTCAGTTCCAGCTCAGGACATCTTTGTTTCGAAACCAACCGACAAGAACCTCTGAGGATTTAGGTACGTGTTTCTTTGTAAAATTGCATCATAATGTTTGTCTGTATAAATTGTTCATCTTGAGTCAAATGTTTGCACACAGCTTTTCAGCCACCGTTTCACAAAAAGAGTCGAACAAGTACCTAGTAACCTACAGCAGATGCACACTACAAAGTCCATGAGTGTGAGATTCTGTTTTAGAGGTGGAGCCACAAGCTCTCACACTTTTGACTAAATGAAGTGGTAAAAATCCACTAGCGTGACAGAATCTCAAGCCTACAGGATGTATGAAGCCACAGAGCCACTTATTAAGCCACTTACTTAAGCTGCTTTCTACTCCACCAGCATTAAGATTATGATGGATGACACACACAAACAGATTAAAGGGACGGAGCACCCAAAAATTCTGTTTTTCGCACTTCTCATGTTGTTTTGTGGAACACAAAAGGATAAATTTTGAGGAATGTTACCGCTGCTCTTACTTTTTTAAACATCCAGTGAAAGTGAATGGTGACTTGAGGCTGTCTAACATTTTCTCAAAAAGAAGTCATATGGGTTTAGAACAAAACGAAAGTGATTAAATGGTGGATTTTTGATCCTTTTAGTTTCTCAGTCAAGCAAGATATAAACTCACGGGCTCTGGTACTGAAAGCAGGAAGTGATCTTCAGAGTCACAGCAGCTCATGTTCAGGTAAGAGTCCATGCCCACAGTACCGTTATCACAACAGATAATCCACAAACAATGAGAGCTACCGTACAAGCATCTAAATAAAGCATTTAATTGAAATCTTTGTCAACCAACTCAAATATTCACAGATGATTATGGCACCGATTGCTCCTAGGCTAAAGGTTGTTGAATTTTAATGAGCATTAATGTCAGATTAAGTAGGGAGTTGAAGTGGGCGTTTTGCACCCCGTTTAAACCTTTCACTGTGGCGTCGAGTCTCCAGCAGACATGTGCTGGAGCTGGAGACAGGATTTGATATAATGACAGTAAACAGCGGAGCGTTACAAAACACTGTGGTGTGAAATTCAATGTGGCAGCCAGTTACGACAGCATAAAACCACCTCCTCTTCTTTTAAGTCTAAATTACTTTGGGATTTGCCAGGCAGTGGACGGAGAAAACTGTGCAATGTGGCTAACCAGATTATTGGTACACTTTGTGGAGGAAGTCAGAGCCGAGAGTTTGATGGCTGTGTTACAGTAGAAGCATTAAGAAAGTGGCAGGACTGAGTGTTGGGTCATAATGAGATGGAAAGGGAATGTTAAGCTTCGTGGCCATTGCAGGGAACTTATTTGGCCCACTAAGTGAGTCCTGAAAGCTAAGATCATGTTTGTCAAAAAACAGTTTTGTGTTTTATATTAGGCCTTTTGGCACCATGCTTGTGCCATAACGGAGAGATGTCGGGAAATTATCCGTGCACGGTTGATTGGGAAATGTTGCGAGCCAGATTCGAACTTGCGTCACCCAGTTGTGCACCACATAAATCGAAGGATATGCACGACTCAACACAACTTTTCTGTTTATATTTTAGAATTTGTTCTCTTTAAACATACAAGCAGGTTTACATGTAATCGAGTTTGAATGCTTATAAAAGTCAAATTATATACATTATATCAATAAATAAAGATTTAATATAAAGAGCTTATTTTCGCAGCAGCTGCCCACAGATGTGCTTTAGGTAGAGAGAGGCCGGCCGGTCGACAAGTGCCATACAGTTATTGAAAAACCTGATCAATAAGAGGAGATGGCCACAGCAGGATCACAACAATTGCCATCAAATATCTCAAACCCAGTGTTAAATTTCACCGAGGGGCTCCTTTAAAGAGACACACATTGTGCTCTGCCCGCTCTATTCATAGCGTGAATGGATCTCTGTGTTCTGAGACTAAACTGGTCAGATTTTCAGCGATTTGGGCTGTTTCTCATAATTGCCATGATAACATAATGACCCCCATTTATGCTCGATTTATGATATATTCCCAAAACTCAAGCTTGGCACTATAATCTGCCTTTATAACCGGCAACTGTTTTTGTGATAGCCTACAGCTATTCAGGACCATTGTGTTTGAGTGCAAACTTCTAATTCTGTGCAAACACAGATGTCATTTATATAAGGATATATTGTTGTTAGTTGTGGGGGTGTTCCATTAGAGATAACACATTTTACATATATTTACATTCATAGTATCWATGAACTATAAAGCTCAAAAATGTTGTCATTAACTCGAGTAATGTTAAGCTGAATTCTGAATGTATTTTGACCCGCTTGTGTTTTTAAAAATGAGATCATTTTGTGCTTTTCAAACAATCTGTTAGCTAAAGAAAATGTTTGTGGTACTTCCACGTGCAAATCCGCCTCAACAATCTTGTTGTGGGTGGTTGCCAGGGTGTTGCTATGCGGTTGTTAGGGTGTTCTGGGTGGTTCGTCCTGGATGGTTAAAAGGCTCTAACTTGAAATGCAATTAAACTGCTTCATATATTGTCATATATTGGACATAAACCGCAGATCTGTTAAATGTAATATAATACTAATGATTTATTAATGAAAGTTATTATAAAGCGACGGGAAAATGACTAATAATATTTAATAACGTCTAAATATGAATAACTTTGAACAATATGGTTCTTGTGAGAAAACAAAGTTTTAAAAAAGCATTATATTTGATTAATGATGTCTATAAAAGTGTCATTAGTATGCAGTAGCCTGCAGTCATCTCTGTTTGTGTGTGCTGTGTTTGGCGAGTACAGTAATGTTTGTATATCTTCTCTCTAATGTCTAAGGAGAGCAAGCAGCTATACTGAGCCAACACATGGCCCACCTCCAGTTTGCTTCTACTTGGGCAGTTTCAGGCAGTATATACACACACACACACACATACACACACACACACGCACACACGCTCATTCACACACAGATTTCGTCTCCTGCTATTCCCAGGAACATAAAATCAGATTGATTCTCCCTTCAGGAAGGAATAAGACTGCAGTCCTGGAATATTCTGATTAAACAGAGAATTCTGATTAATATTACAGCTGAATTTCAGGTCTGTCAAATTAAACATGAGAGGACTTGATGGATTTTTGATCTGGGAATGAGGGGGAGACAGTCTGGATGTATTATTAATGTCACACATATCAGATCCTGATTTAGTCTTTGTCTTGCCTTAAAACAAACTTATATGCGTTAGAACTTCACTTGATCAATGTCAGGGGACCAGAGGGGGTGATGTTCAGTGTAAACCAAGACCATAAATCATTACAGGCCCTGAATTTGTTTGCATTAAATATTCTGTTTGTACTCCAAATGAAAACACCTCACAGATGTTAAATGGAGGTTAGTGTTGCTAATGCTCACAACACTGTGAGCTGACTATGTAATCTCAGAACACAGAGTCATTTATTTTGATCTAATGTTGTTTATTTCATTTATTTTTGTTATGGTGTATAAAAATAAGTGTGCTAATGCGTTGACATACCTCTTGTGTGCATGTTTTTAAAGGGATAGTTCACTCAAAAATCACAATTTTTTCATCGTTTACTCACGGCCATGTTATTGCAAACCTGTGTGACTTTTTTATTTCTATGTAACACAGAAGAAGATATTTAGAGAAATGTTTCTGTGGTTTTGTGTTTGTGCAGTGGTAGTCAACGGGTGCCACTGTTGTTTGGTTGCCAACGTACTTTAAAATATCTTTGTTTGTGTTCCGTGGAAGAATTGTGATTTTTGGGAGAGCTGCTCCTTTAAGTAAGATGACACACAGGAGACCTGAGTTTCTGGAAGTATTTGTTTAAGTGGCTGGGCAGCACATAGTGGCTTCACTCATGCTCGCTGGCATGTCGATTCACGGAGATGTCGTTGCTTCAGGGAGAGACGCTTTTACTCCAGAGAGCTTTTAATGCCGCTCTGTAATCTTTTGTGACTTCGCTTGGCAGTGAAATCCTGAATGTAAATGTAAAGTCTGTCCACAGAACTGCTTACGAAAGGAACGTGTAAAGATCGGATTCTAGGGCTAGTTAGTCATTATCGTGACTACATACACAGAAAGTTTCTCGCTCGGCCCCGCAGGCAAAGCTGAGGAGAATGAAGCTATTTTTGAAGCTGAGAGGAAAAGCTCGTGCATGGAAAAAGAGGGATTATCCTCACAGACAAATATAGTGATGTATCAGGTGGATTAACCACAGTGATTATGCTGAAAATGTTCTGCCAGGCACGCTGACTCGATGAGCCGCTGGAATTTCTCAACTCGTGTTTCTCAATCATTTTGTTTGTTTTATGACAAGAAACTCTTTCAGTCCTTCATTCTCGTTCGGAATGATCTGTGTCTTATTGTTTGTTTGTTTGTTTACGTGAAGTTTTTGTTCCTATAATGGTGTATTTTATATTTTGCTGGAAGAGAAATTAATTTCTTTTTGGACCATTGAACATTGTTGCAGTGTGGCATTTGTTTTGACAGATTATGCAGTAAAGACTACAGCATTATGGAATGTTGGGAATGTCAAGTTTCCATAGACTCAAAATGTTACAAAACTGATTCCTGAAGCAAATTTAAAGTAGAATTAAATCTATAATGACGTTAGAACTGTACAAAGATGCATGACTACAAAAAACGTTATATTTTGTGCATAACAAATTTCCCAGTAACTACTTTTAGGTCGGACATCATGGGAATACGGAAAAGACGTCTCCAGAAGTGCCTTTGACTTTTCCAGTGCATCATCTGTGAAAGGACCAACAGAGCGTTTGTCATTAAGTTTCTCTCAGTGAAGCACTTAATGAACTGAGAGCCACAGCTACAGTCCAGCAGTTTAGCTAATCCAGGAGTCTCTATGGATGCCATCACCTACAGCTCTCCTGTGGGACAGACGTTCAGGCTCAGTTATGGTGTCCTCCCCATCCCTCCCTTTTTAATTGGCTACGTGCTCATCTGGAGGACACAGGGAACTCTCTACAGAACAGAAAGCACATGGTGTTTTCACAAGAAACCAAATTCAGACCCCTTTAAGTGCTCCAAAATGTGAACCAACTGAAAAGTCAATTCACTTAGGATTCACACTCTCTAGTCGTGAAAGTGAATTCACTCACTTTCAGACCACTAGAATATTTTAATTAGAATGTTGATGTTCATTTTAATTTAAATGTTAATAGTTCTTATTGTTATTGCTGTAATAGTATTAATAATAATATTTTACAGTAATATAATTCACTCACTTTGTTTATTTTCAAGTGGTCATAAGAAACCCTAATGAATTTATTTTTTACAGAAAATGTTTTTAAAAAAGTGCTTCAGCTTTAAAACAGCTGTGGTTGTTCAGAGTTCTGTTGAAGTGTTTATATGTAAGTTTAAAAAAACATCTGACAATGAAAATGTGACATGAATCAAATGTGAAAGCTTGTATTGAAGTGATAGTACAGGTTTATTTGCTATTGCTGGTCTGTCAGGAGCACGTAAACCTGGAGCTGTTGAGTCAGATTTTCAAGGATGTTCTGATTGTTTGAATTTCAAAAACATATTGGAAAAAATACATGATGTTAAAAGCCAACAGCGGCACACGACTGTAAAGGAACCAGGTTCAAATACTTGACCTTGTCCGTGTGTTATTACAGTGCAGAAGAACAGACAGGGTCCGCATGTTTTTCTCCTGTCACGTTTTTTGCCACAGGCCTTTATGATGAATTCCTGCCCTAATTTAATCCCCAAGTACACGGAAGCTTAGAGAGACCAAAGAGAGAGAGAGAGAGTCAGTGGCCTCCGTTTGACTAAACAAAATCCATTTCAGTCTATTTGAAAACACTATAATCTGCTGAATTCATTTCCACCGAGATGGACGGCTTTCATGTGACTGCAGGCAAGCTGCCTCTATTCTTGATAGAGATCTTATAGTGTTTGTACTGTAGATGCTATGTGATCATCCTGCGTGTAAACATATGTGAAGTATTTTCGATATTAAGAAAATTTAAAGGGATAGTACATCTAAAAATAACAAGTAAGGTCATTAGGGTTATATTGCTTTTTCAGACTACCATGGGGATTATAAACTGGTTTTAAACAGTGTCACAGGCTTGATTCTGCGGGTGTAAACACCCACCTGCAGTGCTGGGCTAGTTTTCCTTCCATCCAGGCTTAGAGATCAAAGTAAGTCAGTGATTCACAGCCACTGGGTAACTTCGCCTGGCCATGCACATGTTAATCGCCAGATGGGCGTCTGACAGGTTACAGCCCGTCTGGGCACGCGGGCAAAACACGGCCAAACCCAGAGGCACTCGAACTAATCTGAATGCCCACAAACGTGTAAAGTCAATGGATATATAGCTGCGAGCGTTGCACGGCCGTTGTGTTTTAATGTTGTATTTTTTGAAGTTTGTTGATTGTATTTCCCATCAATCAGCGACAAATAAGTAGGTGTCAGTTCCGCCCGGTGGCCGTTTCTTTGTCTTTGGAGGATGTTGTGTGTGAGTCTGGATAATTACAAATCGAAATGGTGCAATCGCTAAAACTAGCAGGACAAAGAACTCATTGCTTGTAATTAATAGCAAAGGGATTAGCGTGTGTGTGCTCATTTCTCCGCTGAATTGTTAATTTTAACAAATTTGTCTTGCTGGTGATAAAAATAAACAGCATTGTTTTGGCTTATATAAATACAGCTGCATAAAAGGCTGACGATTGTTTGGTGCGCATGCAGACAAGGTTATCTGGTACAGAGAGGATTACTTGTTGTAAATACGGATTTGAATAACGCGAATGCTACACAGCGAAACGTTTGGCGCCCGATAGTAACAAATTTGTTTACAACTTTCTCGCTTAGTGTTTGTCAGTAGCATATTGAGCAAAGCGATAATTGTCAGTTTCTATCTACAGAAAAAATGCCTCGGCAAGCCAACAAGGTCACTTTTGCAGTGTTAATGGACTTCCTGTTTTCATTAGCTTAATATTTATTGTATCATTTCATGCTGGCTCTCCGTGCTTCATCGAATAGTTCATCATTTTTGTTCTTACCGTCTGTGTGAAGGACTGAGAGGCATAAACCAGATTCTCATTACACATTTAAACACATTTGAACACATTTCTGGTCTGTTTTTGTATGATTGATCAGTGCATGTTATTCCAGTGATTTCCTGATCAATAAATTCACGTCTTTTTTGTTGTTATAGCTAAAATGTTCTATTACACTCCAAAATACATCACGTTTTAGTACAAAGTGTTGCGAATGCAAACATTTCATGTTGACTTCTACCATTTCTGTGTTTGCAATTAAAAGTGCCAGTGTTTAATCTATCTCTGCATTTATTCCTTTAAGCAAAAGATGATGACAGAAGAACAGAGTCATCTAACCGTCAAAATGTCTGGCGATGGCTCTTCAAGCGCGACACCACCACGAGGAAAAGGTCTCGGAGCTTTTGAAGGAAAACATAATGATCATGGATGTCAAAATGCCAAATCATAGCTGAGATTTCTCCATCGCTGTCCCTCCCGGCGAGCGAAGATGCCGTGTGCGGTAATGGCTTCCTTGTTAATGTCAGGCCCAGATGGTTTGCATGATGAGACCCTTTCCAATTTCGATTTATTAATGCCTAGACATATGGAAATGTCTTATCCGGGAGAAATGAAATCGGAAGTGCACAAAGACAACACAAAGTGTTGGTGTGTGGCCATATTCGAGGTCTGCATTTCCCACAATGAAAAACGTCAGAATTTTGACATTATAAACGTGGAACGTTAAGGCTCAGGCAATATAACTGTAAGTACAGTAAAGATGCAAATTTATTCCATCTTAATAGTATCTGATTACAACAGTGACAGTTAATTACTCTTAACAATTCATTTCCTCTGTGTGTCTCACTCCGGGGTAAAGACTAAATTACAGCTTTGAAGGTTAGTATGTCATTACAGATCCTGTTTTCAATAAGGTCCCAAGACGACAACAGCAATCAAGCAATCGAACCCGGAAATAACTTCAGCAAAAGATGAGCCTTTAAAACTGTATGTATATATTACTGTATATAGTATTAGACCAGCTTTATAAAGGCACTTAAAGGAACAGTGCACCTAAAAATAAAAAATATTTTCTTATTTACTCACTCTTGTGTCATTCTAAACTTGTAGGATTTTCTTTTCATAAGTAAAATCATTTATTAACAAATAAGAAATTAATAATGCTGAATATTTTTTATATAATGAGAGTAAATGGTGACCATGATCCGTCTGGTTCCAAAACCAGCAAAAGTACCAAAAATGTGCCTTTAAAATGAAAAAAGTCTTACAGGTTTAGAGTCACATGAGTGAGTAAATGATGAACAATAAACTGTTGCTTTAAGTTAAATTCTGTATTCTTACCCCATGGTTGAATCTTTGTGGTCTCTGAAACTGTAAGCAGTCAGAGATGAGCGTACTGAGATTTTTGAAAGATTTGGCAACGCGGATGATAATTCGCCTCTTTGGGCACCTTTTACGCATCACGGCGGATTATTTCCTGTCATGTTCATTGACGGCTTCCTGCTGCTCATTTTGGCACTTCCTTTTGATGTTCCCAAATCCCTAAACTGCTGAAGTTACTGAAGCAGACCTCCTTCATCCCAAGTTAAAACACCCAGAAACATCTGAGGTGCTGAACTGCTTCCCGTAGCTAAAAACAAATGATTTTGGCTTGTGTGGCGTCTCTTCTTTGGCTTTGATACTCAGCATAATAGAAGCGACGTCTTGATTCGTGATTTTCTTGCTGGTGTAGTCGGTTTTCCGGCCGACTGACTGACAGGTACAAATGAGTGTTGTGTATATCCCACAGGCCTGTGAAGTTTGGCTGATGTCACTCCCGAGCGGATGAGTATTATGGGAGCGTGGGGAACGCTCCAACCTGCCTTTGTTCAATTTCACACTCGGTATGAAACGTCAGGTCTCGGATCTCAGCTGAGCGAAACGCAAGCAAAACAATGAGGGCCAACGAGAGCCGTACTGGGTGTCGGTAGGAGACACAAGCTTTGATCTGCTTCTGAAAGTGGCCAGTTGATGCTGGATTTTGAAGATTTTTGAAGTATCTAGGTCCAAATTCACTACTTAGGCAGCATTGAGTAATTATCAGTGTCTTCTAATGGAGAGTTCTTGATCTTTTGACCTCTCTTAACTCCAAAATCAATGTCACTCAGTGAAGCAAAAGCCACGACCTCTGTTTATTCTGTCTTTCTTTGTCTCTTTCTAATGTTTTTTGTGCAGTGTCACAGCAGGACGGGACTCATCCATCATGGCCGATTGGCTTGTTTGGATGAAAAATGAAACAGCTGTGCAGGCAGTTACAAGGACATTAAACATCTCAGCCTGACATTAGCCTAACTGAGAGATGACCTTCCACTGTGGGCACAGTCAAATCTTTCTCTACAGTTTATGCCAAAGCACTTATATCAAATACCCAACTTAAACACTCATTGGGATGTGTGTGTGTGTGTGTGTTTATGTGTGTTTATATGTAGTTATGTCATTTACCAGCAGGGGCAAACAGAACCCCACTGGTCAGCCAATCTTTGACCCCTCAAAATGAACCGTTATTCACTGAGTTGGCTAACCTTGCAGAATTTTGACACGCAGATGAACCAAGTACGTGTATCAAGTACAAAATAGAACCTGAGAATTGTTTCCTGCCATAGAACTTTCATCTGTTGCACCTGACTGAACCGAGAAGGTCTCTCTCTCCCTTACCATGTCATTTATGCATCTCTGGTTTTATAACCCTCCATCTTAGAGCTGGAGAAATTGAGGAGAGCGAGAGGGACGCTGTTGGGTTTTTGGGTTAAAGGAGAGGAGTCTCTCCAGTCACCTGACACGATCTGATCTCGAGCTCGGTGGAGTGTGACCGCATGACAGTTTGAGGGCAACGTCGTGTCCTTTTCTTCTTTTAAAGAGCGATCTCATCCCTTACAAGGGCTTCGGACAAGCAGATACTCTCGGGAAAGGATGCCCTGTGGGTGCCGTAGATTTACACACTCGTCTGCTCTGCGTAAATTTTCGAAACTGTAGTGAAAATTGGTGTCACATTTCTGGCTGTTCGCCAGCAGGGAGAATCTCAATTGTTGTGCGGCTCCATGAAACGGGCGTGTTTGGACAAGCCTGAGAGCATTTTAAAAGTAAACCTTTTGTCCAGTTTTTAATTACATTTTGTTTCCATTTCACATTCATTGTTACAAGGACAAGACTGATGTGATATTTACAGAAAAGAACCTGTGCTGGAGCTAATATACATATATATGTATTTTTCAGCAATGTAGATACATTGTGTATGTTTGTCTATATGTATACTGTATGTATGTGTGTGTGTGTGTGTGTATTTACAGTCAAACACACACACACACATATATATATAGTATATAATGTAAAATGAGCATGTATAGTTTTGTTAGTTTTGGAGGAGTAGGTAATGTAAATATGAACAGTTCTGCTGAGCTTTATGCTGGCTTGTTTACAGCATTAGTGCAGTTCTCCAACATTTCTCCATTGAAAGCACCTTCACATGTTCTGTGGTGGAGAGGGAGGAGACCATGCATGCAAAACTGGGTCAACAAGGCATATGTGACTTTGAGATATGTACCCTACTTCTCTTCACTGAGCAACCACAGATCACCTCATCTTTATCTGGAGGTCTGCCGAGAGCTTGCACAAGCTAAATAAATGAACACAAATACAGTTTTCTTTATTCCTTATGTATCTGGCATGACCTCAACTTGCTAGCGAATGAGCTAGCAAGATCATTAGGCCGGGGATGATTACTGTTTGTACTATTTATAAAGGGCTTCACTTAATATCAGTGCAGAGAATATACATAAATTTGCACCATGAATGTAGCTTAATCAAGGCAGTATGGCAGTTTAATCAGGCTGATGTCTGATAGTACGTGGCAAACTTTGAAAAAGTTCTCTGGCCTGTGTTACTGTAGCTCAAGTCGTAAAGTTTAAAGGCTTTTTTTCTTTTAAAGTTTTCTCTCAGAAGAAAAATGTATTGCTCCAAGGGTCTCAGAAGGTTTGATGGAGATCTCATTTATGCGTCAACTTTGTCTCAGATGTTTCTCCTAAAATTGCTTAGGAGGAATGAAAAGAGAAGCCATTGAGACAACCATTAAAATACGTTAATGAGCTGTGAAGCTGTAAATTTAATGTGGATTTTGAGATTTCTCATTGTTTATCTTGGGAGAAATATCTGAGACATAGGAGACTTAAGCAAGTTTCCATTTGCTCTCCATTTAGTCTTATTGCTGTCTGGGAGAAATAATTGAGATTTTAAAGAAATCTCACGTGTTTTTCTTTCCTATTAGAGAGCATGGCGCTTGCAACACCAGGGTCATGGGTTTGAATCTTAGAGTACAGACACACACACACACTGGATAAAATGTTGGAAAAGTGTCTGTCAAATGCACCAATGCAAATGTCAAGGGTTACTCACGCAAAGAGTGCCACTCATCCTGACGAATGGTCTTGGTGATGTTGTAGGAGAGATTCTTGGGTATTGTGGCTGAGGAGTAGTGGTACTTGATATAGGAGCATCTTGCAATAGATCCTGCATGGAAAGAGGAAACGGAATCGTTTATAGACATTTACTAAATCATGCCTTTAATAATGATGGTTATGAGATGCTGTCAGTTTCTTATGTTCACTAGTAGGTAAATTATAGCCCAGATTCACTCTGCATTGGCTGTGATGCATATTAATGAGTGCAAAAATAAATGAAGACAGTGTATATATATATATATACACACACACACACACACATATATATATACACACACACACACACACACACACACATATATATATATATATATATATATGTATACTGTCTTCATTTATTTTTGCACACTTATGTAAGAGATATAGTTTCTTCTGATATTTCATTGTACCGTGTTTTGCAAGATCAGAGCACACGTTTACAACAAAACTCTTGTTCTTGTCGTTTTTATTTTCTTTTTCTCTTAAGTTTAAACCCTTTTACAGTGAAGGTCTCGTTTTTTAATATCCCAGCAGGCGACAGAAGACGCTCATCAAATAAGGGTTTTACATTCCCTGTGTCACATTTGAAATCCCTCTCAATTTTCCACAATGGATTTCCAGGCTTTTTGGTCAACCTGTACGGCATATCTCTCAGCTTTGGGAAAAGAGATATGGTGCTTCGTGACTGAAATTATTTCATTTGGGAGTTCTGTGAAGCCCCTTTGAGAATTATATTGCCTTCAGTGAGAGGTCTGCCCTTTCAGACAGGAAGGCAAAGTTCTCCTATTTCTCCTGTAGGACACACACACACACACACATGCACACACACATGCACAGATCAGCAGCGAAACTGGGCACTGGCAAAGATAATAATACATATTTCTGTGTTCTAACGCCTCATGCCAGCATTCCTGCCTGCACTATTGTCCGAGATATCATTTCCTGTTGATTATAAAGATAGGAAATGGCAGACTCTTTTCATTCTGAAAGAGGAATTATAGCCCCAGCGCTTGGCCCGGTCCTCCATTATCTCATTCTTCCAGGAACCACTAGACCAGCTAAAATCTATGTTGTGTTAGCAGGGAAGTTCCAATGGCACATTGATTAGAAAATCATTAGTTGAAAACGGAAGCGCTGTAGTAATTGAGAACATTCTATACTGCATGCTCACAGTAATATTGAATTTCCTATATATACCCTATATCAGGAAAGACAATACATATATATGTATATGATGTATACGTATATACAGTATAATGTGTGTGTGTGGACATCATATGTTCAGTGGACATTATATACATACTGTCTTTTTTAATCAATGCCATGGTGATTAGTGCCAGAAATTGTTTGTGTATATTTGATATTTTGTTAGCCAGCAATTAAGTGTAAAATTGAGTTAAAAATTGAGCTGAATTTTAGGATGTCTTGTGAGACTTTATTTCCCCATGTGGCTTCATTGACAGCTTACACTTCAGCCGGCAAAGACACACGTTTGCAAAACCTTACGATCAATGTTATCCAAGCAAGAGTTCAGAATGTTCCAGAAACTATTTCTGGAAATCAGATCTGTTGTAAAAGGAGGTTAACATAATATAATTTCTTAACAATGTTAATTTACGTGTTTACATTTGATTAGCGATTTAGAAATAAAAAGGTTCTTTCAATAACGTTAGTACAACTTTTTTAATGTTTTTTATCTCGCATTATGTTCTTACATTAATAAGCAATAATGGTAATAACTGGATGCTAATGGAAACGTTAGAGAAACGTTGTGTTACACGGGAATGTAAGACCGATCGTTCTATTTCTGTGCCTCCCCGCGGAGGTAAAGCTGATCGGGTCAGTGGCCGGGCGTAAGCGGAAACCATCCTTCTTCCAGGCTGACCAGACAGCGGCGTTCCTGTGTATGGATTTTATTTGATGGCCAGCAAAGCCTGAGAGAGCTGAATGGATTTTAAATACGCAGAGAAAGGCTAAAGGCATCACGAGCTGAAAGCGGCTTGTAAAGTGTCACTTAGACCCCTCAGATGTGTGACACAAATACAAAACTGCTCAGTTCAGGTAGAGCCATTAACTTTGTGATTGTGTGTCGCTTCACACTGTATAACAGGTGCAGGTGTTTGTTTTGGGTTGTTTTGATGTGACTCAACTGGCATGAAATATAATTTATAGAACTAAATATCTGTGGATGTTGCCAGGTTGCACAGAGGAGAGTTTTAACATTCAGCATGCTGTGAGCTGCTCAGTGAAAGGTGGTTTGGTTCCTCTTGAGCTCTTATGCAGTAAGAACTGGGAATGTATTTGATATTTTGTAACTTTTTTGTAGTTCCTTCACAGCCTCTGTGTATTTACAGTGATCTCCAGAAATGTGAACTTAACAAATAAAACGATCATAAAATGATTTTGCGTTATAGGAACTGTTAACAGGAATGTTGTCAGAATGTTGACTCTAAAAAAGTTGTCTAAAAGTTCTCTCATTGTTATCAAAAACGTTCTTACAGTACTAACATAGTAGAAGGCTTTTCTAATGTTATATATCATATTTTAAAAGCGTTATTCTTAAGTGGATAGTGGATTAAGTCGGATGGTATTTTAAAAATGTTTGAATAATGTTCTTATAATCAAGCAACAATGTTAATACAACATGTAAAAAATGGACGTTTTGAACGTTCCTAAAATTTCCAAAATAACACAGAGATGTTTTTGTTACTTAATGGAAACGTTATGGAAACATTCTTACAACCTAAAATTGATTTGGTTTACTAATAAAAATTAAAGTTGCACATTGAAGTGCAATAACAAAGAATAATAAAGATCATTGGGGTTTTTCACTACATGCTGGTTTTAAAGTAAAAGAGGACATTTTACAAGTGTGTGTGTGTGTGTGTGTGTGTGTGTGCAGACTCCCCTGCTGTCTAGTTCTGTCTAGTCCAGATCATTGTACTAATCTAAAGTCAGGGATTTGGCAGACTGCTGGAGTCTCTTACTTATTTATGAATTTCTGGCCTCTCTCGCTTTGCTTTAACTATCAAATGGAGAGAAAAAGATATTGAACAGTTCATTTTGTAAATGATCATTTTTATATGTCTTTATCACTAGGGTATTTTAGCTGTTTATTCCTGGATTAATCACAGCCATTATCCACCACTAATGTACTCGCTCAAGCAAACTGAGAAAAAAATAAATATAAATAAATGCATTTTAAACAATCCATTTGCAACACGTTCCGAAGCTCAAAAAAAATTCCACAATTAATCACCCTTTCAACCACGGCTTTGCATTTCCTCAGAACTCTTTGGAATGTCATTTTTCTGATGTTGTTTTTTCTTTTCATTTCTGTTCAATTGTCTTTTTGTCAATAATTCATGAGCACTTCTCTTCCTCTGGTCAGTGCAGCTCTCCTAATGAGACAAAGCGGCGTTGCGAAAGCTTCGATGCAAAATATCGACTAAGCGCGTAAGATGGACCTGTTCAGCTCGTGGAAGTACTTCATGTCAATAAGGTAACAGATTACAAATACAATCGACTGCTTTCTGACATGGTGTTGCATCAATTAGAAGTGTCCAGTGTTCTCGCTGCGTGTAATCTGTATCGATGCTAAATTTCTGTTGTGTTATGTACTGTATAATAATACCTCACTGAGGTTTAATAAAATGGCTTCATTTGTATCTG
>JAZGTK010008800.1:0-17896 GCA_036877625.1 Ambastaia sidthimunki | reverse complement strand
TGATAGATTATCAATAACTGCTGGTGTGTAAACCATACATATGCATAAGCATATACATAAACACAGACGCACGCACAAACATACATGTATATAACTACATGTATGTACACAGGTGTCTTACAGCGTTTACCTTGCGTTTGTAAAGTTTAACTTCCAGCGCTTATTTTGCATCCGTTCAGCTCTTACGCATGAAAAACGCGTTCTAGTAATACGTTATTTATAGTGTTCACTGCGTTATACCAAAAGCATTTCTAAAGAAAAAACAATCCCAAAAGCATTCTCCAACTCTAAGTTAATAATGGTGATCTAGTAACTGGGCCAAGCGCACCGCTGTACTGGAAAACAGTGGCTGCAATGCATTTCACAGGCGCCGTTCATTGTCATTAACCGCAACCACACGCGCCTCTTTTCTAGGTACGAACAAACGAGATATGAAGATCGAGATATTAAACAAGCATTTCAAATAATAAAATCAGGGACACGTCTTAACGTATTAGACCTATATGTCAATCATAAATAAAGATCAAATACACACAGGCGTTGACACGATTAAACTAGATGTAAAAACGGAAATCAACCTTCAGTTTTACCGTTAACAAAAAATAACAATATTAATATTTCATGCAAGGATGAGTGTTTATATATATATCATTTACAAGGGCCTATATCTAGCATATAGCCACGTTTTCAATGAGCGATCAATAAACCATCAACTATTTTTTTTTGCTGAATGTAAATGTGGAAAAATATAGCCTACACTAAAACTAATTTTTTATCATAGTAATGTAGTAAGAATTAAATGCATTAAGTAGCTCAATTTGTTACACGCTATTTAAATCCCCTCTGAGAAAAATATTGCAACATATGCATGCATACGTTGAAAGAACGCGTCACTGTTCCATACATCCTTCCCTAGCAACCATTATTACCATCCGCGCGCTAAACACTCACCGCGGGAAAATCCGCACAGCTGAAGACACACCGGCAGGACGAGAAGCCACAGAGTAGACGGGACCATTTCGCGGTAGAGCTGAAAGCCGTGCTGTCTGTCTGTGGCCTCGACCCTGATATTGTAACACAACCGATATATCTTCGTAAGACAAACAGAAACCTGAAAAAATCTGGTCCACGGGGTTTTTATCTCATTTAGGCAGTTCCCAGGTCAGTCCCTCCACGCAAGGAAACGGGTCGCGGAACCGCAATCCATGTCCTAATTTAATGATAGCGTGAACCTGCGGCGAATAACCGCGCCACAGCCGAACGCAGGCGTTCCAGCTTCATGCCATTCACACACTGTTAACCCTTTCTTCACCACAGCTACCACTAAAACTGCTGTGCACATATTGGAGCGTACTGGCGTTGCCTAAGGTATGTAAAAAAATAAACGAGTTCTTAAAATGAAAAGAAAAACGTTTTGTTTAGAGTAACAAGCAAGGAATATAACAAAATATCCTACTTTGTCCTACATTTTGTACAATGACGTGAGTGACGTGATTGGAACATTGTTGGTTCACCTCAACTATAGCAAAGACAAACACAGAATATATGAATCATTAAAATAGCTGCGCAATAACAGATTTTTCAAGATATATGTGTCAAAATAATAAATACAAATTACTTAACATTGACAAAATATCCACAAGTGTAACAACTACCTAAATGTCTCCCTCCACATTATGGAGGTCACTTTACAAAACAGTGTTTTGTTTTTTTACTCATCTTTATTGATGATGTAATAACTTACAGCAAATGAATTTGGTAGCTGTAATATATTCAAGGACACAGAAAATTTACCCAGCTAACAATTGTAGGTTTTTTATGGCTTTTTTAAAGTTAAAAATCATTCACCTGATCTGAACCCAGCTGAGCCTTTTATATGCTAAAGAAGAAAAAACTTAAGTTGACTTGCTTCAAAAACAGGCAGGAGCTTAAAATAGCTGCAGTACAAGCCTGGCATACATACTCAGTACCAGTTGCAAACTTCAAGCTGTCATTGCATGAAAAAAATGCAGCAAAGTACTAAATATAGCTAGTATGTGACTAATTTACATGCTATGGCTCTGTACCAGACAATATGGTGTCTTGAAATGGGGGGTATTGGCTGGGATAATTATGTTTAAAAGTATAAACCATGTGTGTTTACAATCTGACTGATCAAATGGAAACTGCACTCCTCAAAAGCACTTATGAAATGAAGCTTTTCATTTAACTCTAACCAATAAAGATCTCAGAGGCAGTGCATGAAACATCTGAGAAGAACAGCAGTGATTGAAGATCAAGGTTTTATTCTTCTTCTATAAATAGGATAACATGAATAAAAGTGGGTTTGTTCTCATATCAGAACTTTCACTGGAATGCATATTGATTCCTTTTCCAATGAGAAATCAATGTTTTCAGCAGAAAACCAGATCAGTGTGCAAGCACTATGTTTACTCTGTTCATTAACCACCAATCCTGAAATATTAGACTTCTTCTTTCCATTTGTTCTTGCTACATCTTACCTGTCTCAAATCTGATTAAAAACTTGAAAAACACAGCATTTCCAAGATATTTAATGTGATGATTTGTTTGTGATTGGTGAGGTTTGCAAAGGTTAGCATTACTTGTTCACATATTGCTCACACTCAGGAATTTAAATAACCACCCAGAATACAAGAGCAACTGCCAAGCAAGGCCCTCGACCATCAACAACACTGTAGAATCATGTTAATGAGTTTTGTATGCAACACCCTTTTCTTTCCTGTTTTCACTGTTAGCTGTAGTGCCAATACACTACAGGATTCAATTTTAGAGTCTTTTCAAGGAGCCATCTATAGTTTCCTTAGAAGTGTTTTAATTTTAATCATTTTCCATTATAATGATTTATTTAGCAGCCTTACTAGATTAATGTAGTCTGTTGCATATGAAAATTCTGCCTTAATCATGAATTCTGCCTTAATCATGTTGTAAGTCGGCTGTTGCTGAATCCAAAATGACTTCTATATGTAATATATAAATATAACATGCCAAATATATATCTAAAGAATTACAAGTGAAATAGTCGTAAGGCTTGGTACACTGAAATACGCAGGTCATAATTCATGTAACTTGTTTGCTTTAATGAGGTATTACAGAGGTTGGGTTTGTAAATTATGGTGTGTTAATATAATATGAATTAATTTACATTTGATCGAGTTGGGTATAGAAGAGTATAGAATGCATTCAAGTTCAAGTTTATTTATAAAGCACTTTTCACAGTGGCACATTGTTGCAAAGCAGCTGTACAAATGACAAAGAAAAATATCCAAGGTAATTTACAATGTAGTTTTGAAATTTGAAAATAAGAAAAAATAATTGAGTAAATATATATATATATACACAAACACACCTATATACACATACACATACAAACACATAAATATATAGATATATATACATGCATACACATACACACACATATATACGTTCTAAACAACTTTAGAGCAAACTTGTAATTTGTATGAGAAAAGTGTTTTTATTTAATTATAAACTCTTGATTAGTTGAATGTTTAAACAAGTGACATTAAATAGACATTTTTTGTAAACTATTTTACATCCCTCAAAACATAAGGTGAAGGTGGAGGGATTTACTGTTTCACTAATAATATTTCTATTTTGTTAATACAAAATAGTTAGATCTTTTTCTTTTGTGTTCCCAGCATATACCAAAAGGTGTAAATTGTTTTATGACGTTTCATTCTTGTACATCATTACTCAGTTAATCAACAGACACTGGATATTGTATCAAGTGATCTGACCATTCAGAAGTCTGATTATAAATTCCTCCTCTGATATCTGGAAAACACTAGATTATATGCCAGTTAAATAGATAAATAGTAATTAAAATAAATAAATAATAATAATAAATAAAAAATAAAATTAATAAATAAAAAAATAAAAACTGAAAAAAATCAAAGTATACTAAAATACATTTCATTGCTAACTAAAAAAACTAATCAAATAAAATTACTAGTTTAATCAACGTGGCATGCAACCCACTCTTACAATAACATGAAGATGCCACTAGAGGGCGAAAACAAACAGACCTAATGACCTGATTATGGTAGCAAGATATCACCACAAGGGAGAATCAGGGCATGTGCCCTCTTTAATTTCTATAAAATATAATGAGCTAAATTAACAATTTAAACATTTTATACCCTTGTTAAAAGTAAAGAGAGACAGGCAAATAGAATAAATACTGCTGGGTAGTTTGGGAAGAGAGTGTGATTCTACTAGCCTCAGATAAAAGATACTTGTGTGCTTTAAAAGGAGGAAGCTAAGAATTTGATGTGTTAAGATTAGAGTGCATCATGTCAGAGATGTAATATTCAGATGTAAAGTGCTCTTGAGAAGCCTTTAACACTGTCTTGCTTCACGATGATCATCAATAGATGTGTGTGCTTTCTAGAAATAGCACGCAGGACAGATTTTAGATTTTGCAATCAAATAATATTTAGAGATAAATTATCTAATGGTAAACACCTTGTATTCAATAATGTGATCATTTAAATGCTGGGAAAATCAATTTGTAATAGAATTAGTAATTTTAGCATTTAGTAATTTTATTTGCTATAAGAACTTTAAATGCAAAATGTAACTGGGCTATAAGCATATGTTCTGTCTAAATAAATTGATTTAACATTATATGTTTTCTTTCTCAATGGGATAGCCTATCATGATCCTTCCTCTTGAATTTTAATAAACACATACATGTGATGCAGACACAATAACACAAACATTCACAATATAATTAAACAATTATAAACAATCCGCTTTACTCCATTAGCATTCTGTAAGGTACGCACACGATCTTTTGTGTTTATTTTTATTTCCTGTCCCTGTGTAGGCACTTTTACAATATATCAGTGTAGAAAACAGCTCAATAACCCTTTAATTTGAATTAATAAAAATGTATTACTTCCTGTACTTAATTTACTTCCTGTACACCAGTCCATTGTATTACGATTATAAGCAGTATCGATAATGTCTCAAATGTGATGTTCAGTCAAATGCCTCACCAATACGCTTGTTGTGTTTCATGATGTTTTGACATGCTGTGACTTTGTTTCCCCAGAACACACACACATACCCGACACATACACACACCCGAACCCTAACAGAAAACTTTCTGTATTTTTCCAATTTTAAAAACAATTTATTATATTTTTAGTGTTTTTACAAAAACAGACATCCAATATATTGTTAAGTTACCCACACACAGCACCCCAAACCTAAAACATCTTCCTGCACCAGATGCAGTATGAAAGGTTTTTGTTTTTTTCAAAATAAAGTAATCCAAAAAATTAACAAAAACAAACTAGTTTACAGTGGCCTACTGTTAATTCAAAAACACTGGATTTAGCATTTCGTTTCAATCTTTATTGAAAAAGACAGAACAGCTCCAAGCACCATTAATGCTCACAGAGTCAATCTGCATTTGTGGTGACTAAGTTGTATTTGCAAGGAGGAAATAGCTACTTAAACAAAAGCATCAGCAATCTTAAAGATCATGAAAAAGGTCTAGAAAGCAAAACAACTGGCTTGTAATTCCAAAGATAATGTGTTTGTTTAAACAGTCAGTCATTACTGTAAAAACACCCGCAGGATGAAAATAATAAAGAAATTACATTATTTCAGCTGAAATTATGTAATAAGAAAGAGACAATTTATTTATACAGTAGGAAATATTTGGTGTTTCGTGTTGTTCTATTGCCATGCATAAAATCCACTGAAAGATAAATGATAAAATATTAAATTGTTTAGGCCTAATGTAACTGTACAACTAGGTTTGCTATTAAGCTTTAATGAAATGTCAATGAAAGAAATAATTAATTAACATTATACAATTATTTACAACAGAACAGATTACCAAAAGAGTCATATTCAATATAGTATTTATAGTAGTTGTCGAGAAAGCTTCCTAATTTAATTAATGGGATTGTACAGTGTTAAAGGTACAAAAGTAACAATACCCAGTTAATAAATGACTTATGTACAATATGTAAAAAATCTATATAATATCATACATATATATGATGGAAATATTATAATAACTAAATATTAATGAGACTGTTTTATGTTGGTATTAAAAACAAACAGGCTTAACCAGAAGCATATCAGAAATAAGTAATTATTTTCAGTAATGTAGCTTTCTGTGGTTTCTGCGCAACATTCACGTCATATTTTTATGTGACACCTCATAACATGACTGACACAGCCATCACATGAATATTGTGAAACATACTATGTCATGCATATAACAGGAAGTTCTTGTGGCTTAGACATGTTTTTGATAGGTTTGATTCACTCATTCACATATATACACTTGTACTGACTTAATTTCAGTAGTCTGCATTTAAGCTACAATATAAAGTTCTCTGAATATTCACGACCTCAATCTGATTTCAATTCTTATGCCTTTATAATATTAAGAGTTCATTCAGAACACTGGACAGTAATTAATAATTGGCTTCCATCCACGTTTAGTAGCAAACCAGTGATTTTTTTTTTCTTGTGGTAATCATTCCGTTTATTTACAAGTTGTCCATTCAGATGTAATGATCACATATAACCAGCAGATGGAGCAGTGTGCAGCTCTCTGGAACAGTACAGAGCAACAGAACTCAACCTGAGTTGGAATGCATGTGGGTTTCAGCACAGGTAAGGGAGGCAGATGTCACCGGGGTGGGGTGTAGCCGAAAGGCATCTGTAAGCACAGAGAGCTGCTGGGCAAAGAGTTGTTGCTGCTGGGCAGTGTGTTAATATAGTAGTGCTCAACCAGAGCAGCTAATGTTGGGAAAGTCAGATCTGTCTCTAGGTACACTCTCTGCTCCTATAAACATATGAGAGAGAGAAAATAAGAGTCAGAATCATTAGTATACACATCTATTAGGACCAATTACTTCTATATATGTTACACACCAAAGTTTAATACTTAAGGCTAGAGGTTTTGCAATCAAGTAAAAGTCTAACCCCAGATCTCTATAGAATGTTGGTCTAAATATATGACTCAGGTCCTCCAACAAGCCACAAGATCTGAGGTGTAATTTATGTCCACAGCACTTACATTTGCTTACGGTTTAATACTTTTGGTTTGAGCAATAACAATAGTAATGCTTGAACCCCACTTATGATGATGAACAGCACTAGAAGTGAAGTGTACAGTGAAATACTGACCTCCTCAAAAAGCCTGTAGTTTCTGGCTTTCTTTATACTTGTGTCCCAAACAACCAGCACCTGCATCAAAGATGAAGCATGTAACAACATTCACAATACACACAGCCACATTTGATGATTCCCTGTGTATTCCTAATATGATTTTAAGTATGCTAATTGATTAAGATGCTTTACTGTTCTTGAAACAACTTTTAAATAAACCAAACATGTCCAGTCTGGCTCCCGGGGGTCTCTGTACTGCACAGTTTTGCTCCAATCAAACACACCTACCTATAATCTTCACAGAATCTCAAAAACCTTTTCTGCATCTGTAGTGCGTGTACCAGTAGGTATCTAATCAGATGAAGCACCTACATCTTGATGGTGAAACAGTACATTCTATATAGTATGTGTGGGTGCAGTATGCATATTTCCACACATACTCAGCCATGTCTTCATTGTTATAAGAACTGTATGTTAATTGAAGTGCCACAACAACCACAAAAATAATTGATTTAGGTGTTGTTAAACAAGTTGTGTTGTTTCAGGAGCAACAAAGAATACAGATGCAGAAATATGTACTACTTGAAACTGTGTTGAAACTGTATTGTTCTTCTATGAATATAACCTGATTATGTCAAGTTGTGATTTTGTACCTGTGTTGTTTTCCCTGTTCCTGATTTTCGGATGCAGTAAAGACCGTTCTGTGGAGAGCTGTATGTTTCTTTAAATAATCTGTGATCACAGAGTAAACACAAGATTACTCACTTGGTTAAATCACTTTCTGTTCAATTCTAACTCCTTTTCACTAGAGGGCTGTACGACACAGAAAAATACATATGCTCATGCTGCAATGTGTAGGTTGCACAAATAATGCTTTTAATCGTACATTTCTATTCACTAAACCTTATATGCATCAATATAGCATTTACCTCTCAACATTACTGGTCTCTGTCATGTCCATAAAGACTGATGGAGGTAATTGCACCTAAAAAGAAAAAAACATGAATATAGCTCTAATGTAAATGTGTCATTTAATTTCATACTTTAATATTATACTGGGTGTGTTCAAAGACCCTTAAAGTCATGATATGACAAAATTAGACCAAAAGTAATTGCATGCCGTGCAGTAAAAATAACTTATCTTGATAAATGTTGCAACAAATGGGCTAGTCTGAACAATCCCACACAATCTGTTGTGATTCAATGTGCCATTGAGGAAGTGACTCATGGTTTCTGCTCCACTACAGCAGCTACAAGTAACAGTGTAGCATTTATGGAGAATATTACTTCTCAAAGCAGAAAGCATATCAACAAGCCTTAGGTGAAAGTACATGCAGAACTGTACTGTAATAAACTGTACAGAAACCAGCTGTAGGATGTGTCTTGCATCATACAATGACCCAAAATGTTAAGGTTTAAGGCACTCCTAAAAATGCATTTCAATAGATTCGTGGGTTCAAGTATCCAAATACTTCGTAGGCCACAGTATTCAGCTAATTAAAAAAAAAAAACGTCTCCAAATGTCTTGACTTGAACAGATGGTAACAGAGGTAAACATACATTTTCATAGTCCTCATCTTCTGAATCGTTGCTATTTCTGTCAGGCACTCTTCCTTTTAAAGGGGTTTTCTCCAAACAGGAATGGAAACTTTGTCCATCTGGTAAAGCTCTTCTGAGAGAAAATGCAACAACATTCTGTAAAATTTATAATTCAGAGACTTATGACCCAATATTTGTTTAAATGAGTTTAAATGAGCATAAATAGAAAATGTTTTTTTTTACTAATCCAAAACAATTTAATACATTTTTTGTATTGTCCTGTGTTTATTGCAGCAGACACAAACAGCTGTAGTAATTTTTAAAATATTTTAAAATATGTTTTAATTATTTTTTGTGTCTTTAAAGGGGTAGTTCACCAAAAACCTAAATTTTGTCATAATTAGGCATGTCATTTCAAACCTGCAACACACACTGTGTGCAGTTATAAACCCTATTCAAAATACAAGAGTAAACAAAACTCAAACAACATAACTCAAGACACTTACTGGAGTGAGGGTCTGCTGGGTTTAGGTTTAGTTGGTAAAGGAGGCTTTGGTATTTGGGCCAATTGAGTCTTGTTAGCTGGAAGAGAACACGGATGAGGTGATACTGGCCTGTTCTCTGTGGAAGACCTGCCCCCCAGGTGGCTAGAGGTGGGTAGTTTATTTCCAGGCCTCAGAATCACCTTCTGCAAGTTCTCAACAATGGGTAAAGTTGCTGCAGTATTCCCAGTAAACAAAGTGTTTGGCTTTTTCTGACAAATAGGGATTGTAGAAAATGAGCCCAGTGGGGGAGGTAACAGGAACATGGAACCTCCATGACCTTTGATTGGTGGGGGCATGTCTGGTTTCTGTTGATGTGGAGCATGTGGTAGAGGTGGGGGTGGACCCTTGTTTATAGATGTGAAAAAAGGAGGTTTTTTGAATGGCGGGGGAAGTGGAGGGGGTGGCCCCTTTGATTGACGGTTTTCACTAGACAGGTGAGGAACTGGAGGTGGGGAGTATGGTGGAGGTGAAACCATGTGTCGACCTAAAAAAAGAAAACATAAAAGGAAATTATTAAATCCGCTGTATTTGCTAAGGTAAATACTAAAATACCTCAAATTACTACGATGAAAAATGCTTTATCGAATCAGCCAAGACATGACAAAGAATAAAGCAGTGACCTGGTGGCTTTGGTGGTTCATCTTGTTTGAGATAGTCCTCCCCATCACTGTCCTCATCTTGTGTCATATAATCTAAACATAATTTTTAATTTATCATATAATTATTAATTTATATATAATGTCTGTGTTACATGAAATTCTTTATACTTTTATATATCCCTTTTATTGACATAATATATAAATACAATATATTTTAAATTAATATTAAAACTATTCTCTCTCATTTCATACCTTCATCAGAGTCATCTTCAAAATGATTGATTTCCACAGGTTCTTCTAATGGACCGTAGATGCGCTCAGCATCTAATTCGTCACTAACACAATACGAGGAATTCATGAGACAAGTGACTCAAAACACATTCTCAGAAGCAGCAGATGAAGAATGACAATAACAGACAGTGATTGTAAAGAAAGAGGAAGTGATGACAGCAGCCAAGTGTGAAATTCCCAAGAAAACTGAGGTAAAAATAGAGATGTAAAAACCCTATTGTGTTAAAATACAATGTTAGTTGTTATTAAAATGCAATTAAAAGTAAAGAAAATGTGTTTTGTAACACTATTTGTCCAGAATAACCTTATATCCTGATGTCGCAATAAGCAATATGGTGTTCATATTATGATAAATACTGTACAACTTTCTTTTTACCTTGGAATCTGCAGTTCTCTTTGATCATTATAATAGTCTATTTCTTTTCTTAGGTGTCGCATCCATTTCTGTCAGAGAGAAAAAAATACAAATACTAAAATACAAATTTGACAAAATAAACATTTTATATTTATTGTTTTCATTGACAATTGTGACCCAATCTGGCGAAATGAGTCGGAAGTCGCAACGTTCCATTTTAAGATACGGGCAGATAATGTGGAAAAACAATGAAAAAATCAATTTATTTTTTTTTAATCAATTTTTCTTAATTTCAAAGAACAGACATTCCAAAATAATCTCCCAAAGTTTTGTAGTCCAGATCATTGAGTAAAGGTATTTAAATGACTACTAAAGTTGACTTGCGTGTTGGGTTCTGCCGCTTTAAGAATGCGATGCTTTAGAGCGCATGTAATTCTGAATCATTCAAGAAGAAGAAAACCGACGCACAGCACAAGATTTATTGTTAAGACTTTAAACTATCAAGTAACATGCATATTGCTTTACATTCTTCATTCTTTCCTGATCCCAGCATGGTGAGCATATTTTATTGTTGTTTACAAGTCATTTGTAGTTCAATGATACCAAAATCTCAATTTTGTAATTTGCGACTTCCGACTCATTTTGCCAGATCTGTCACAATTGTTAAACCGTTCTAAACCTCACCCTTCTCTCTTCCTCACTTGCGGCTGAGAAATACCACGTTCGGTAGCTTTTACTAACGTGGACAATCTTGAAAGGAAAAACGTTGCTAGATGTCGTCTCCTCTGCCGCCCGTAAGATCCTTCCAATCAATGAAGCATTTGAGATGCTGGATTAGTAACAGTTCATATATAAAATGTAACCAGAAGAGATTCTTGGGTGGGCGTTTTTAACTTGACCACTTCAAACAATAGAGCAACGCCATATCAATTCCCAGCAAAAAAAATGCTGTTGTCTACAATCATTAATCTTGAGGTCGTAAAAATACTGATATAAATAAATCAATGTGCGCTTATGAGAGACTCATACGTAGTTAAATGCTTCATAATCATCTGGCCTCATGTGAGAAAAGTCACAATGCTGTGCTGTATTCATTTAGATGGCTATTTAAACCCAACCACAGCAGGAAAAACCTGACACAGTAATTACATGTTCAGCCACATGTTCAGCACAGTGAACCTGCTCAGGAAGGAAATCAGAAAACTACAGGAAGTGTTTTTACGTCCCTTCAACTTTGTACAATATATACAACAATTACATCAACGGAACATTTAAAGTTGGGGTCGGCAATTTAAGAGAGGTTAGAAATAGTAAAAAAACTTCATGTAGACTGTGCAAAATTAAAACTCTTGATCTAAAAAGACTCGGAAAAATGCATTCAAGAATACACACATGTGGACAGGATGTGGCCAACAATACATGTAAAACCTTGGGGTGGGCCACTAAAAAGGCCATCAGAACTTTACATCAGAAACAAATGCAGTGTGACAGCAGTCAAAAACACTTGAATAGTCTCAATGGTGAATTCTTCATACATTGTAAATCTGTAAATCACTGTAAATCTAACTTTTTAAAAATCTAGCATTTTGTTGGGGAAACTCTGTTTAATTTTTACTGAACTATTTAAGACAAAAAAGTTGAGATAACTCAGTAAATTGATTTAAGGGGACTTTTAAAACAATTAGTATGGCCAACTTAACATTTATAAGTGAAGAGAACTAACAACTCTACGTTTGTTATTTTAAAAAACAACCACATTATATGTATGCACAGTTTGACCACTGATGTTTCTAACAAACCTGTTGTAGCCACTGAGTGAAAATGCTCCTTGTGCCGTGGCTGAACTGCTGCTTTTGAAATAGTACACACAGCCTTTGTGGATAATGATGAACCGAAGAGGCCCTGTAGGATTGGCAGACACTCAATATAATGTTTCTGCAGGTCACATTAAATGGCTCAATCATGTCAGCACATAAATAGAAAGCAACACTTTATTAAGGTTGTTAAGGCATATCTGTTTTATGTTTTATTTTGAGTTATAGAATGCACATTTGCCCAGATGTAGTGCCATACATTGAGTCTTTCCACCTTAAGTAACAATTTAAACACACAGACCAGTTTAAACTAATCTTAACTGAGATGATATTTGATTAATTTCTGTCTCTGAGTAGTTGATTACTCACATTTCATCAGGCTGAACTGACTGCCACCTTTCTTGTGCAGGTATCCAGATGTGGTCACTCCTTCTGGCATAGTGAGCAGATTCTGAGCTCCGATAGCCCTCATAGGAAGGGTCCAGGAGGTCGGAGCATTAGTCATGTTTCTAAAATCAAAAGGAAAGAGTCATAACAACTTTATTAAAACTACTGTGCAGTTTTCATGTAAATGGAATTACGTAAATAAGAAGTGGAGAACATATTCTGTTCTGTTTGTGAAGAAAATGTGAATGGAATTTGCATCAGTATGGTGTAATGCATCTCAGGACATAATGTTATATTTTGGGGATATGTTCAAGGTTCCGGGGCCTCACACAAGGCTGAAGGTTAAAAGAGCCCACCCCTCTGTGCTGACATTTAACAGGGTCTTATAGATGTTGCAGTGTTGCATCACAGCTTCTAGGGTGTTCTAGGCCATTATCTACATTCTGATCCCATAACATTGTAAGTCCAATCAAAGTAATGTGTTTGTAAAGTTTAAGCACAAACTACCTCACAGATCATGTTTCAAACTATGCCCTAATAGCCCTTTTGGGTGAGCGCAGAAACACACTGTTTTCATGTGTATGTTTTCAAAAGCACAGCATCACATCTTTTAAACAGTACATTGTTTTCTGTGAGTGTTCAAACACCGGCAGAGCCATTCAGCATCTGTCGGGTGACTCAAATTCCTGCTGTGCCACAAAGCACCACTCATTCAATTACCATTAAATTACATGATGTTTGTTCCAAATCATCCTTAATGAACATCATACACCACCTCAGACCTCAAGATACATTGTTCTGTTTGAAAAGAATAGAAACAATGACATTAATAGAGAAAAAGTTCTCATAGGTTACTCTGCCAGGTAACCTCTGCTCATTAGCCAGGACACAACATGTCCCTAACTTGTAGGCAAATAATAATTAACATTGTGACCACACAGGGTATCAGTTTTATATTAGAGAAGTACTGGCTTGCTCTCCAAATCACAAAGACTGAGACCTTTATAAAACTATTTTATGGAATATTTAAAGATTTGATTAAAATAAAAAAAAGATTATCAACCAATCAACTGTGATGGAAAAGGTCATAGTGTGTAATGATGGTTTTGCAAATTTATGATAAAGTGTAAATCTACACAACATCTGTCTCAGAAAAGGTCTAGTATCATCTGTACCCCTACGGCCATGTTAGTAAGACTCAATTAGCATTTCATCAACACTAAACGAGAAATGGAGAACTTTTGACGTCACTGTACAGTAAATCACTATTGTTCTTACTTTATGATACTTACTATGGTAATCAGTGTTCAGTAATCTAAAGAAAAACATGCTTGTTTTCACAATCTTTCATCAAAAAGATTGACTTTTTGATGAAAAGTCAACACGCTCTGCCTCTAAAATGACTTCACTATTCGACTGATGTTACCAAGCCCCCCCCAACCTTTTTGTGTATGTCCTCACCCCTATTGATAAGTAGCTCTTTATCAGCACCAGAAATATTTTTCTTTTAACTCATTTGAATGTATTATTATCATTATTATTATTACAAACAACAACAATCAAGAGTTTGGGTGTTAAACAGGCTCACCAAGTATCGCACATATTCTGCTAAGAATATTTATGGAATTGTCAAACACAAATGTATAAAGTAAACAGTTTACTGCATTACACATATAAACACAAAGAAACTCCACTGACAGATATACAAAACGTTATACTAGTTTTTAGGTTGACACTTTTCTCAGAAAAGCAAATGCTTATAGATCCATGTAACAACCACAATATTGACTCATAATAGTGAACCCCCAACTCAAAACCCATTTTCAGTTTATCAGAGATTAGTTTCACATCAAACTTCTTTGCAGTATCAGTTGAATACTTAATCAAGAAGTTTAGTAAAATAGTTCACAGCAAATATTTGTACCAAAATACTCTTTTCGCAGCCAATGAAGCTGTAAACATGCAAATGGTATTCCAGTAAGTAGACAAAGTTAGCGACATAAAGAAGACCGCACACGTACTTCTTAATTTGGTCTTGTCCACACATTTTCACATGAGACTACTGTAAATAACCAAACAGTCGCTTTTTTCCCTGAAAGAGTCATTCGTACAGGCTTGTGATATTTGTTACCATGTTCTTTGATTGATAGTTCAGCATCTGGTCGGAAATTGAAAGTGTTGGTGGAGTGTGATCTCAGCCTCACGCACAGTGCAAGCCGTTTCCTCTCATGGCCCACATTGGCGCAGCCTTTGTCTGTCAGAATGTCACTTCCTTTTGGTTGCTGTACGGTGTCCTGTTCTCAGATCTTAAGTTCAATGTAAGAGAACGGGGACTTTCCACATCCTTTACCATGAAATGACTGCATGACTCCTAGTATTGTAGGGATTTATGTTCATTATAGAACCAAATGTTCTAAGACAAACAAAGCCAGACAAAGCAGGTCTTTTACTGTATCTTACACTTGATTGATGAGGGTTATTAGACAGTTTTCTGTGGCAAGCATCACTATTGCTGTCATTCAAAATTTAGTATAAATACTAAACTTCTGTAATGTAATTTAATTTGTTGCATGTTTCCACTACGGATATAAATGAAACTCAGATCATATAGCTTGTTGAAAAGAGGTATCATCAGTTTAAAAGATAGCATTTAGAAACAGTCTGAATACAAATATTTCACATTATTCTGTAGCCAAATATGGTCAGCTTCCTGAAACTGTGGCAAATAAAGGTATTCCCTACATGCAATTTTTTTCTCATCCCTTACTGTATGAACGCGATTGTGTGTGTAATAAAGGCCAAACAGCACAAATTCAATCTAGTAATATGATACAATCTAGTGATAAGGTGTTGGCAAACATTTTTTGTATCAGACATGTACACAACTGAAACCAAATGTAGTTACAATTGAGTCAATGTTAGTTCACCATGAATTCAGTTAAACTGCTCACTGTAAACTCTCAGCCAGAATAAAAACTGAACCAAAACTTACCACTAATGTATTTTTTTATTGTCCCAAGCAGATATTTTCTTATCTGACACATCTGAAACCTTATTTCTTCCAACTTTTGACGTAATTGTCTTTACATCATAGCTACCTGACCTGAACTAATAAATATAAAAAAATAAAACCACTTAAGGCCACTTACATAGCAAATATAATTTGAATACATTAAACTACACAGTTATGGCAATTGTAATGCAGACGCTATGATACTATGTTGATACCTTCAATCTTTAGTTTCGTTTTGTGCCTTCAACAACATCTTAATAAATATCAGCTGAAATCCCCTAAAATAGAATTTAAAAAAAGTTCATTCCTTTTATAACTTGTTTAGTGGGATGTGAACAAAGTTACACTTGCAGTGACTGGCTAGATGTCCAAGATCAAGCCCAAAATATCTTAACTCAGAAGCAAAATAATAAACCAGCAATCCAAGCCCTTAATGAGATAAACACCTCAAAACAATAAAATGACTTACCCATTGAAATGATCTGTTGGAGGTTGAGAATGTACGTTTGGTTAGCAGTGAGTACAAGTCCACTTCCTCTGTGTTGAACTTAAATATGCTGTTCTTGAGATCCTCCCATTTACAACTCTGACTCTGTTCTAAACTGAGCAACAGTTACTGCACAGTAAACATGAAATTTAAAATGACCCACCTAACTTTACTATGCATTACGACAACATTTTAGTAACCTGTTAAATAAAAAATGTATGTTTTTAAGAGATGAACTGGAAACATTATATAAATGATCATAATTGGCCTTTATAAGATCAAAGTCATAACATTTGGAGATTAAAGGCGTAACATTTTGGAAAGGCCAACGTTATAAAAATTCATAAAAAGATTAAAACTGCAACATTAAGAGATTATTCTGAAAACACAGAAAATGTTTGTAAAAATGTAAAAAATAAGTATTAAACGTCAATGCAGTTTTCAGATACAAATGTTAATTTGGTAAAAGTCATTAAAATTATATTTTTGTTGCTAAACCTAAAGTAGGAATTACCTAAATCCTCGACATCTATTTTTTTTATTGTTGCTGCTGGCTTTCTATTTATTAAAACTATATTCACAAAGTCTTTATTGCACTGATATGATATTGTAAAACATGGGTTTCCAATCCATGTTCTTAGAGGTCACCAGACCTGCAGTGTTTAGCTCCCACCTACTCCAACACACCTGCCTGGATCTTTCTAGCAGTCCCTAAGACCTTTACTAGCTGGTTCAGGTGTGCTTCATTAGGGTTGGAGCTAAACTCGGCAGGTCTGTGGACTTTGGACCTTTGTTCTAAAAAGAAAAAAACGTTTGTTTTCATAGTCTTTCATCAAAATGTTGTAACAATGCATCACATTACTACTTATTTATACCTTTTTATTAACATATTAATTACGTTTGCATGACTGATGCCTTGAACTTCGTTGTGTGGTTTCAGTCTTGTGTTCAATTTTCTTCATGAGAATATGAAACAGTGCACATTATGTGCCTAAAATAATTTTGCGTGTCATCATTATTACATTATCCTGCAGGAATACTGGACTGTGATTTTACACTGTACTGCCATGAAATCAATTCCCACTTGACATTTATATAAAAGCACTTAACTGAATAAGTGCTGAATTTCCTAAATTTTTCCTGAATTTCCTACGGGATAAATAAAGTCTCCCTCTCTCTCTCAATATAAGACATTTATCTTTTTTGTGTATTAGGTTTTGGACTCATTTGTCTATTAGGTTTAGAAAGACAACAGTTGAGACAAAGGCAGACGATTACATGTCCACAAACAGAGGAAGCTGTGTGGTTTAAGACTGTCAGCAAGTGGCATGTAATTGAGAACAGTTGAATGTTGAACTGTCTGTGTGTGGCTTGATGTCTTAATGTTTATCTTCCATGTACTTCAACATCAGCTTCCACCCACACGGGACTTTCAACAACATTTACATAAAGTACAGACACAAAAAAAGTACAACATAAAGTGAAACATATAAACAGTTTAACAAAATACTAGCTAAATCTTGCTACTAAAAAGGAAACATAAAATTACACATTATTCTATTTTAGTCAATTTATTCAATGTGTTCTACAAAACATCTTACAATAAACATGAATGGAAAATAATGAGTTAAGACCAATGACACAAATGTTCCACTTGAAGAATGTTTAAGGCACATATACATTATAT
>JAZGTK010008799.1:0-17897 GCA_036877625.1 Ambastaia sidthimunki | reverse complement strand
CTGAAGGTGTTTGTCATTTTAATTAAAATCAGGATACCATGACTACACAGCCTCCACATTTCAATGAAAATGGTGGGTGATCACACACAGGAGCAAACACAAAGGCAAATGAGATACAGTGGGAGAAAAGTTTTATGGGAAATTATCCCTTTCTCCTCTCTTTCAAAAAGCTGGGGTATGTGCCTGGTGGATGTGGATGGCTGACGCATGTTGATGATGTCGTCTGGGATTAGACTCAGCGGTTGTGAATTGTATGTGGAGAGCTCCCGACTGCTGTGAATCTCTTTGGAATTTATATTAAAAATTACTCCTGCCTGCTCTGCCTTACTTATGCAGTAATGCCTTTTAGACTTGCTTGGCAAAGATGAATGCAGAATTATTATGGTAATACAGCATCTTTGGCTGGTTGTGCATTAGTAAGAAATGCCATAGTTGAAATAAACCACAAATTTTTTCCTTTATCCTTTTTGGCAGTGTATTATTGATGGCAGGACACAGTATGGTTGTTATTTGTAATTATTGTACAACAGTTTTTATCAGTTGTACTGCTGAACTCAATATCAGCTATGGCTAATTTGCAGCCATGCTTATATTGAGTACAACAGCACTCTTGCTTGTGTGTTATTGCTTAATTGTCTGCTATTAATAATAAATCCCAGTTCTTTCCAGACCATTTGATCTAATCAATGAAACCTTACCACTCACAAAACCTGTGAAATGAACATTAAGCCCAAAGTGCTCTGTTGCATTATTCATTTACTTGGCATAGCTAAGGACAATCAGCCAATGGAAGCTTACCACTATATGGGCTCAAGAGGTGTCCAAGACTGCGGCAAGCATGTCATCTTCCCTGCAGTACTGGGGCTTCTGATGCCTATAAGTGGCTTAGCGGGAGCAGCTCCTGGCATACACAGAAATGTTAGTGATAAGCATTAAAAATGCATGTCATAGCAGAACTGCAGTGATACCCTAGTCTAGATATATTTTTAAAATATTGCTTTTTTTTTGAAGAAGAAATTGCAATACCAGCAGCTGGGCATTTTACTTTCAGGTTGCTTTTTATTTTCAACTAGAGAATATTTGAAAGACAAACATAAAAGACATTAGTAAAACAATTATGCTGTTCTTTTTTACTTTTTGGCCTTTTGCCTTTATTGATTTATTATGTTTGTCAAGTCAGGTAAGTTAAATGTATCAAGTTAGGTAATTGTTATTTTACACAAGTTAATTCTGACCTTTTTTAAGTCCCAGAGAAGCACGGTACAGTCTTTATGGTTATGGTTACACCCAGGTCTAGCAATTAAATATTTCAATTAAAGAGCAACTAAAGATTAGTTAGGGTGATTAATGTAATGTCTTTGATTTAGTCTAGATTTAGCTGTCAGTACTTACCTACTGATTCACATTGATGGCAGGTCCTAAAATGATCAAACCATCTGGAAATGACATACCAATTAAAAATCATTATGAATATTTTTGGGTGGGGAATGATTAAAGTAAATTGGTAGAGTTATGTTCTTTGAGGCTGGAAAGAATCATGTTTAGGTGGAGTTAGACAAACATAGATCAGTTCTGCAGTACTCTCACTGTCTGTTCTTAGCCCTGTAAGTAAGATTAAAGTCTTTGATTAATCTCTTTATTAGTCTGAGCTAAACTAATCCTACTAACTTTTAAATATTGACAGCAAAGTCTTCATGGAATCAGAAAGTAAAACATAAAGCATTCAGGATCTTAACCACTTGTCTGCCAAATCAAAATGATTTTTCAATTCTATCAAACTGATTTACAGTAGATGTGACACGTCTTAAAGTTAAGCTTAACAGTTACACATGTTGTTGTTTCAGTGTGCGTACATGTGCATGCATGAGTACATACTGTATGTGGGGAAAGAATTTCCTTTGGCGTTGTGTTGACGTGAGATTTGTGTTTGATTCAATCAAGGCATGCCTGCATATCATATGTGATTACAGCTGGCATGCCCTTGCCGGGACTGTGAGGAGTTTGGAGTGGAATGACCTCAATGCACAGCTGAAAACTCACCCCATTTCATTCGACAAAATGCTTCAATATGCCGATTCAAAACACCTCACCATCATCTAACAATAAATGATAAATATTTAACTGTAACATACATGTTAACACAAGGGCCACTGGGTGCCATCTGCTTGTGAGCATTCTAAGCCTAATTCTCATCAGGTGGGGGTGGGGAGGTGTGGACGCCCCACTGCGACACCAGTCAGCATTGCTGTAATTGAACCTAAAGGCGGGGGATTTAAAGTGCAGCTGGCAGGTGTGGGCCGCGTTTAGGGGGGCTAACGGATCTGTACTAGCCAACACAAGATTCTCAGTCAGACACGCTCCTTAACATCTAACTCCATGAATGTCAATCTGTATTTTCCTTTTTCTTCTTGAAAAGCTTTGCTTGCTTTTACATCACAGCAGCAGATGGAAAGAAAGAAGCCACACACACTTGCTTTGGCAGGAGCTCAGATCTGCTCTGCCAAATCAGTAACCGGTAAATGAGACTGACCAGTTTATGGCTGTTAACTTGGTTATGTCTCCGCCTATCAGCGTGTTTCACAATTAGCGGATAATGGCATTTAATTACTATTATTGTAATAGATCCTACACAATTGTTTCATAAGTCTACATAAGGACAAGCTTGTTTCCAGGGAAACGGCAAAAGGGAGAAAAGAGGGGTCATACACTTAAGTTATAATTTCTGTCCTATATGCACCCTTCAGCGTCCACCTCTTCCTGCCACCCCCTCATTCCATTTGCAAATAGCATAAGAATAGCTTAAAAGCTCAAGAGTATGTTATAATAATCATATATGCATTTATTAAAATGTCTTCTGCGTGGACCTTATCTTACACATTTCAAAATCTGCTTGAATTTGAAAGAAATGATGCATGTGGGTTACAGAGGGAAAATAAATGTTTTTAACAAAGTCTAAAAATTGATCCATTAACCATAACCATTGATCATTTATCATAGGTCAGGCCATATTTAATTTGAGGGCAGAAGTAAATGGAAGTGACCTAGAATGTTACAAACTAGGACAAATAAAGTAAAGAATTTCATTGTTGTTTGTCCCTGTAGTCATACGGTAATCACAGTTACAAGCATTTACAATCTGGAGAATCCATGATCAGTTAAACTATGTACATTATAATTTAACCCCGCTACATAATTAATGTGTCATTTTCTATTATGGTTTATTGTTTTCTTTTCAGTTTGTAATTTAACAGATGCCAGAGTTACGGAGTAGAGTTACGGAGGCAGAGTGTAAATGAGAGTGTTATAGTGTCTGAAATGAGTGATGTGGGATGTGATGGACAGTGGGGGTTGACATGATTGACATGTAGCCCCTGGAGTGCATTAGCATAATAAAAGCCTTTCAGTGCTCAGTTTGTATGACATCAGAATGTATGTGTACAGGCAACTGATCTGTGAGCAGTTAGAAGTCGCCTACATACACGATGACAAAGACAACAGATCATTTCAGGACAAGCAATAAATACGCCATGTTGTTTCTCACAGTTCTTCACAATCTGTCTGCTGTAGTGTATTTGTATTTAGATGTCTAACCTGATATCTTTAACCTGCTTATCACCCGTGCTAGTTTTATCTTGCAATCTGAGCTGCAATAATACAGTCAGATATGATTTTATCTCGCTGAAAGGATTATATTCAAATTAAATGAATTGTTAGAAGTTTAGTTGCGGTTTAGATGCTTTTCTGCAACACAAATATGAGATAATTTTGTGGGTCTTCTAAGGTGATTCTGGGTTCTTCTCTCCCCCTGCGTGGAACTTCTGGATCTACAAATTATTTGCATCACTTGTTTTAAGGGCAGATAAGGATTATAAAGCATAATCAAAGTTAGACATAAATCTGTTTTAAAATGTTCTAATTAACATACACCACCATCCGCACCCATATTAATGTAACTATTTTGCATCACACACAACTGAAAGCATAACCTATTCAAAAAATCTGAGGCCTGTCAGCCCCAGTAGGCATTGCTAGGAAACACAGGGCTGGCACACAAGCAGAAACATGTCACTGGAGTCAGCCGGGGTCATTGTGCAATCTCAATGCCCTTGTCTGTGTTTGCCTGCCAGTCTGGAGACTTTATCAAGTGAGAGATTTCCACGTGCCTCATTGTTCAACTGTATCACTTTTCCTGTCTGTTCATTTTCAGTTCAACTAAGTCTGACGACATTAGCGTATGCAATTTATTATGGATGATTAACATAAAAATACACATTTTAAGGATGTTAATGTGTTTCAGGTCCAGTTTATCATTAATGATGCAGATCAAGTTTTAGAAACTGTATTTATTTGTCCAAGTAAACAGTTTGTATCCAGCATCTCAAGTGTGTGTGTGTGTGTGTGTGTGTGTGTGTGTGTGTGTGTGATGTTACTGTGATATGACAACTCATGTCGCAGTGAGAAATGAAAGCTGATGTCCCATTCTCTGCCTCATCAGTTGAACTTTTGATGACTGAAAGTGCCTTCATTTTTATTTTCTTCAAACTCAATTAAAACTAGGAACTTCTTATAAAAACCTATATGAACACAAACACTTAATATGGTCTATTAATTCATATATTTGTATTATTTGCACAGCACTTTACATTTCATTCTTAGTCCAGTGCTTGACTAGCACATTTGATGTTTATATTTTTAGTTTTTTTAGTCATTTCGAACCCACTGAACTCTTTGGCAACAGAAGTGCCCCATTAAATGTAGCTTTAAACTTATCAGTCTCTTAGCACACAATCGTTACTGGGATATTGTCTGTGAAAAGCTCATTCGTCAACACTGCTTTAATGGCATCCATTAGTTATAGCTGTTTGCTGCATTTTTTCTTCAGCTGTGTTTTAGTAGTTAATGGTTGACTTGACAAACTCCTCCAAACCTTGTTGATGTGATGATGGCTCCGCCCCAATCAAATCCTCTGAGTATTTATTTGTGCTTGAAAGCTATTTTAATAGTACATTTGCAGTAATTTCACACTTTGAGATAATTATGCTAGTTTGAGTTTGCCGATTTTCAACTCAGTTTGCATTGTTACAATGTCTGTAATGAAAAATGTTTCTTTTTCATGTTACCTGGATCAGGAAGTTCATGCATATTTGTCAGGAAAACTCAAAAGCTTTCATGAAAACTGCAGATTTTACTTTTAAATTGTTGTAACCTCACCCACAGACACTCAGATTGATAGAGGGCAACATGCCAAGTGCATTATGGGTGTTGATGTTTTCCTACTTATTTGGCAAATAAAAAAACAACAGCATTCTTCTCTGTTTTCTGTAGCACTCATTTCAGTTTTCTACTGCATAGGCAACAAAGTTTTATTGAAAGTCCAGTTTGCTAGCGATAAAGTACCTCTTTAAGTATAAATTTGTCTCATTTGTTTCTCCTTGTTTACATCCAGTAAGTTAAATCCAGATAATTTAGAGTTGGAGGAATTTAATAAGAAATCTTTAAGGTCTCTGACTTTTGATTGCAAACTTTAAAAGTAAATCTGAGCTTGTGACATAAATTTCTGTTAAAAATAATATAAATAATATAAATATACTACAGTATATTTCTCAGAATTGTTGGTTGTTCTGCCTCTATTTGTGCAAAATAACTTTAATTACCTAAACAACCCTTGAGGAAAACCTTTGGCTTAAGCAAATAACCCGTTTCCTCATTCCATTTATATGCTTTCTATTTCTCAGTCCCTCCTTTCTTTGTCTTGACACAGTGTAGAAAGGAGCTGTTCTTACACCCTTCATTATTGTCAGCTCAATAAAGCAGGGCTGTTATTAAACTCGGCACCCTGTCAGGTCTCTGTGAGTGCAGGCCTGTACTTTACCGGGCTTCAGAGACCAGACAAGATGTCAGGGTGCCTAATAATACAAGTCGTAATGAAAACCCTGTAAGATGCTTTATAAAGTTCAGCAAAAGTCTTGGCTAGAAATTTGTTGTGTTGAGTATAATGATAGGTAATTTTTTTATATTATTAGCAGTGCTTATAAGATAAACATCACTACTGCAGTTGCTCACCCTCAGCCATAATTAGCTCATACTCAACACTTGGTGGGTCTGGTTTTTGTCTGGAGGACCTTAAAAGAGGTGAGACAGTTCTGAATATTATAAAGAATTAAGAGTGGTCTGCATTGACTTGGGTTTAGTAGCCACAGAGCAACCACAAGGACAACCTACCAACACTCCATAAATCACCTTTATAAGCTCTTTAAGAAAATAGAAACTACCTGGAACAATTTACCAACCATCTTCTTAAAATGCCTTGGCACTGCCTCACAACATCTCAGACAACATCACTTCCAACTTCCCAAAACACTGGAAACGCTAGCTGTGTTAAATGTTCCTGATGAGGTACAATTAGGAAAGATGCTTTATTCAAGCTCACATAATTTCTGTTGCTGTGTTACAGGTCATCTGGCCAGTATCAGATTTCAAACAAGATCCCAAAATCAGTGTCAATGTGCTTGTAATGCCTGTAATGACATTTTCTCACCTTAAGAAGAAAGAATTTGATTTAGAAATTACAGTTTGCATTACAGAAACATGTTTGGCTTTATTTCAGACCATATTTTGTTGAACAGATCCAAGATATCGGCTCAAACGTTTCAAGCATGTTTAATAGCCTCCCAGCGTGGCTTTAGTCTGTTACTGTACTCAGGCCAACAACTGGGCCCATATGCTGCTCTGATCTGCTGACTGATGGGAATACAGCTTAAGTTCTGTCCCACAGGCCATTTCTTACTGTGTACCACTCTGTAGGAGCTCCGTTTAAAGAAGACAATTTATTCAGAGAAAAGTATTAGTAATATTATTCAGTGAATATGAATTAATTTGCTAATAATGTTGTTAGTCAGTCAGATTAGACAGTATAGCCAGACTTTAAATTCTGTCATTATTTATGTTTCAAAGTTAAACATTGAAACATATTCTAAGTAGTAGTTCATAGTGAGCATGTCAATCAAGTTGGAATTACATAATAATGAATAAATAATGTTTCTTTGGTAAGGCTAAGCATCTGAACTAAATGTGCGACTTAAACAAGCTGGATCTGCTTTGTTATTGGGTAGTGGTGGGTTTATTGTGCAGTAATGATGTTTTTCAAAGACTCTTTTCAGGAACAGCCGATTCATCATTAGCATCATGTTGACAAACTAGAAGAAAGACTCAAGGGTCTGATCTCCCATCAGTTTTCTCTTGTCCTTGTTTGTCTTCTTATTACTCTGTTGAATAGCAGTGAAGGGGAGGAGGGGCCTCTGTACCTCTGCTTTCCATCTGTCTGTGATCTTTCCCCATATTCTCTCTGTGTGTGTGTGTGTGTGTGTGGTTGATGAAGCTCCACATTAGGACCATCTGTTTATTGCGGCCCACCTCCATGAGTGGAGGAGTGGGCTGAAATACGGACATCATTTCTTACTCACCACCACCTCAGTTGTGTGTGGGGGGTATTTGCATGCACAATGTTTATTTTATCATAGTTCTAGTGACACACTATAACATTATAAATGTTACTCAGCCTGAATACAGATTTAGTAAGTCGAACGACCTTGTGTGGCCTTTAAAATCTGTAGGTTTTATTTTTTATGTAGAGAGATATTGAACCAAAAACCACATGGTAACGGCAGTGATAGATATGGGTTACAGGCTTTCTACTTTTGCTGTGTTTTAAAATGTGTATTTTGTGGCACTCAAGTTACATCATTTGGATCCTTTATTATTTTTTACAAATATTGTTGTGTTAATTGTATCCTTCAACTTGTTTAAACACAAGTTACTTTTAAACAATATTTAGACATGTTAAATTGCGGTGAATGGTTGCAAAAATGGCAAACCTCACATAAAATGAATAGAAAGTAATACAGCTCATGTTTAGTTTAATATCCTGATATTTCAACATTATCAACATTCCTTTTTCATTAACCATTTATTAAATAACAAAAGGAGTCTGAGACACTATTTTTCAAACTGTAAAAAAGTGCCAGTTACCGTGTTTCAGCTTTTCTGCTGTGACTCTTTATTGTGAAGGACTACATGCTTTATCAGTTTATCAGTGTAAGAGATAGCTGTTGCAGTCACATGATTACTTTCATTCATTTCTCACACAGTGTTTCTCTCTCTCTCTCTCCCCCCACCTCTTTCTATCTAGATAATGTGTTTGCAGGATTTTTTCGGGGAGGATGACGTGTTCATTGCATGCGGGCCTGAGAAATTCCGCTACGCGCAGGATGATTTTGTGTTGGATCACAGTGGTAAGGCTTCTGCAGCCTTTATAACCGGTAGGCTCAGCTAATCACTAACTTCATTTAACCCATTTTCTAACACTGTCTTTGTCCCTTTATATTCACACGTCCAAATTTGATTGGTGGAGTAGAGTCATACCATCTGCTTCTAGCTCAAAACTATGTTCTATGATGTAAGACAATTCATGGTAATACAAAAGTTATGATCATTTTAAAACTTTTTTTTGTTAAAAATAAACAAAATTCAGTTACTGTACAAGTACATAACATCTGTTTTTAAAACGGTCTTCTTATCTTACACAAATTTGCAATGGTAAGTTTATAATAATGATTTATAATTTGAGCTATTGGGTCAGTTTGTTTGAGGTTACTTCATGTCTGTTAACATAAAGATCCAGCTACTAAATCACATTAAAATGTTGGATAATTCTGTTGGATATTAAAATGTTGGATAATAAAATAATTCTGCAAATAACTTGCAGTTTTATGTTTTGAACAGAGATGGCGATAGAGAGTAATTCACTCTTGCATGTTTAGCTTTATTGATCTGAGTGAGAGTATCGTTTCATTTATATATAACTCTGTTATTGTATTGTTAATGATACTGGCCTAATATCTGCACACAGTTGTCTTCAACAAGGAAATGTGCTAAGATTTCAATAGCATAATTTATTTACATACTGGGTTTCAAAAAACAAACTCTACTTCCAAAATATTCAAAATAACATTAGACAAGGGGCTGAATGATTATCATTGTCATAGGAAGTGACCTTGTTATCAGAAGTTACCCGCCATTGTTCATTGATTCTAGTTTATCTCAAACAGTGCAGATGGTAAAGTGAAGACAGTGTGTGAGTCTGAGGTCATTCATTTCTAATAAAATAATGCCTATAATTTACATGCTGTTTGGCTAAACACTTCCAGTTCAGTTGTAGCATGTACCACACATGCATTGTGATAGCTTCATTCATAGCTTTCTCAATTTCGTTCATCTGGGATTTTGTCCTAGTTCTTCAATGCTGCCCCACTTAGACTAAGTAGGTCTTTTCCAAAAATATATAAAGAAACAGTAAGTTTGTGTGTGATGGTATTTACTGCTCAACCTTTTCCTTCTACAGCCGAAGCGGAACGTCTCCCGAACATGCCACAAACCTAAATCTACTGTAACTAAAGAGCTCATTACATTTTGTCTCTCAGAAGCTGCTATTAATTCTAAAATTTATCTCCATGAAACAGATAATCTTGCCAGTAATGGCATTTAAATCACACCATTCAGCTTGTTTTGTCTTTGTCAGGCAACGATCTGGTTCTCATCAGTTAATTTATCACAGCTTGGAGTGACTAACAGGTGCCGTGGAATCGACAGTAAAGTATCAATTCCGGTCTCTGCTTGACTACATGAGTCATTCCTTAGGAAAAAAACTGTAAAATTTAGCACCTACTTCTCTCATTAGAACGATGGGCTGTTCTCACAGGCCTTGGGCAGACCATTTAATTACGCCTTTGCATCAAGCTTCAAAATCTTGGCACATGCAAAGCTGAAATATCTCTGCAGTTGTTTTTTCACAACTTTATATTATCTTAATATAAGATATTATATTAAAATATATCTTAATATAAATATCTTATAATATTATGTTATAATATAAATATCTTAATATCTGTATAAAGCATGACTGGGTTGTCTACGTTTGTTGGTGTATGTGTCTCTGCGTTAATTGTATCACATTCAAAGGGTACATGATGGTGACACATACGTTACTTTTAAATGAGTAAATGAATCACAGACAGATTTATACAGTCAGCCACTTAAGGTTAATCTTGTAATAAAGTCAATTATCGCTCATTATTCTCCTCATGTCTTTGTACAAACACTGATTCATAACTATGTAGCTTATCTAACCTAAAAAAGCTTTTAAATGTGTTGTAAGACATCAAGCATGCAGTCCTATGCCAATTAATAGCAACTGTGTTGTTTCCAGAATGTCGAGTACTCAAGACCTCATATTCTCCTCGTTCTCCTGCCCCTGTGAGATACTCTGGTAGTAAAAGTCCAGGGCCAACCCGACGCAGTAAATCCCCAGGATCAGGTGAGGATACACAGCAACATCAGGCCATCGGTCCACAAAGAGCACTGGGCAGGGCTGTCGTCAAGGGCGGGCAACCTGGATTACTGTCTCAGCCTTGTGACGAGGGTGGTGCAGTATAATTAAAAGTGTTTTTACACTTCTGTGTTTCAGCGTTTGAGAACTGGGGCCCACCCTTAACATTTTGTCCCAGGAATTCTAGTGGTGGCCTGATCACTGGATAAACAGGTTCACAGATTACAGATTGAGACACGCAAGCATTTCTGCTTTTGAGTTGGTACATTTAATTGTCCTTCCCTTTTAAAGGAACTGTACACCAAAACATACAACTGTGGCATCATTTAGCCACACTTACATTGTTCCATAGATCACAGATGGAGATGCTGGTCCATGCTGCTGGTCTTTGCATACAATGAAAAGAAATGGTGACCACTGTCTCCACAAATGAGTATAAGAGTACCATAGCATAACAGTAGTCCATACAACTTATTGTATGTTTCATGTCTTGTGCAGCAATACAATATATATACAAGGTGTTGTGTAAGGAGTTGCTATTACCCGAAAATCAAAATCATTAATATAATAATTTCAGTAAATGATGGTAAATGATTGCAGAATGTTAATTTTGAGTAAACTATTCCTTCACTACTACATTTCAACTTGATTCATCCCTAGTTTGCTTCTGTTTTTGGAAAAATTATAACAAACTGAATTTGTGACTCTGATTTTCTTTTTTTTCCTTTATAGTGAGAAGAAGTGCAGGAAATTTCTCTGCCAGCAGTCAGTCTCCAGTTAAATCACCAAGTAAGTTCTGCTGCTAATACCACAAATATATATATTTTTTAACCTAGCTGAATCCTAATTTGCATAGTATCCACCCTAAATAATAGTTATTAGCATAGTTCATTGAGTAAATAAGTCGTTTTGAAGATGGTATTTATTTTGCATTAGATTTTCAAAGTGTCCCTTTTTGGGCGTGTAATGCTTACAATGCAATTATTAAAAAAAGGACTTTCTAACAGTTCTCTTTTGACTTTCAAAAGCCCTGCCGGGGTATTTAAATTTGAATTTCAAAATGTGGGACTGAAGTTGCCATGGCAGTTTTCAAAAGTATCCACAACCTACAAGTTAAACCAATAGCTCACCACCCCAAAATTATGCTGCATTATGGAACTCGGAAAGCACCGTAGTTATTTAGATATCCAAAAAAACAGTGAAATTCTTGAACATCTTTAGAAAAATTACCCAGCTTTATGTTAAATTGGCCTAAAGGACATTCATCTGTGAAATGAGCTGTATGTGACCTCACGTCCTCCAGTGCAGCATTCAATCATGCTAATAGCTCTCCTCCGTGGCCTTCCAAACGCACCAGCTAGTTTAAAGAGCTATTTAAAACTCCCTCACTGGCTAAAGCTCCAAACCCTGACACCCACACACTTTAATCTAGGCAGACTATTGGATGTGGATGCTAAATTCAGTCATCCTCGTCTGCCTTTCGCTTAGGCCGACTAATGCAGCACACACCACCCTATTCCTTTGCCCTCAACTACAAGAGCCCTATCACACATCTGAGGGGAATCTACTCATGCCCCATCAAAACACTCAGCAGGAAACACAAAAGCAGCTTTTCTGCAAAGCCGCACCCCCTGCGGAGACTGACGTACTTGGGATGCAATCCATAACATGCTGGTTTTTGTGCTGCTATTTTGCAGCAAGTTGTATTGCTGCAAAATATGTGGACAAGACATTCAGTGATATTATGTTTATTTAAACTAAGTTGAAGTGGCCTTTTCACACTTATCTTGGCTTTGCTCCTACAGTTCTACTATTTAAGTGTTGTAAATTTGAGCGCAGATGAGTTCCTTTGAAGGCTTGTGTCTGTGTGTTAAAAAAACTTACTGTGGTGCAGGAATCCAACTGATTTTTGCCACTTCAGATTACCTGAAACCAAACAAGATTAAGTGAGGTTTATTGACATTAAAATGTGCAGTCAGCTTTTAGATTCTAAAAAAAATTACAGAAAATTAATAGTATTGTTGGCAAATATGTTTGTACAATGTAGATTGATTTGAGATAAATACTGCAATCATCACTGCCTGGAAAAACCTTTAATTTTCTACTTGAATGTGACACCTACTTCTGGTGGCCACTATTAGGTCACATGACTAGCTGTAGTCTATTTATATCAAGCCTCATTTAAAAATAATTGTGTACAGTTTGTGTACCTGTGTATCTAATCAATACACATATGCCGAAAATAAGGAGTTTTAAAAATGAATGAATGTTTTAATATATATTTCTTCTTCTTCCTCTTGTCTCTTTTTGCAGTAAATGGAGCACCCAACAGCCAAACCACAGCCCCCAAATCCACCAAATCCTCCAGCTCCTCCCCGACCAGCCCCCGCAGCATGCGAAACTTCAAGGTAAACCAGTTGGCATAGCAACAAGCTTCCTCTGTGCTGCTAATCAGTTTACTGGGAAAACATCCCTAGTTTTAGAATAGATGATTTTTTGTCAAGTCAAAATAAGATCAGGCATCTGGATGCTGACTCATGGATAACAGTCTCATAACACTCAAAGCCTTGAGTTTTGTGATTATGAATAATCTAAAGTTTAGCTAAGCTGTCCAAAATGACTCCATCTGGACCAAAAAAGTACTTCAGTGAATTCCCCATGGACCTTTCGCTAAACCACGCCTTAAAAACATTACTAATAATACTACAGCAACTGTTGCCATCCGCAATATAAGCTGGCATGTTTTTCTCTAATGGTCCTATGTGTTTTAAACTAAAATTTAGAAAAAATAAATAAGCACTAGTGTTTTTACTGGCTCATTAATAATAATAAAAGGCACAAAGAGATAATTAATAATTGAATGATTTGTATTACACTTGTTTTTCATATCTATAGGGCATTTTATAAAGCCTGCCTCAGGTAGCTTTGATGAAAGCTTTGATTTTTAAGTGAAGTGAAGTGACGTGTGGGTAAATGCAGAGCACAAGTTCCAAGTATTGGAATTTGTGCTCTGCATTTACCCATCCAAGTGCGCACACACAGTAGTGAACACACACACACACACTGTGAACACACACCAACAGCAGTAGGCAGCCTTTTTGCTGTGGTGCCCGGGGAGCAATTGGGGGTGCGGTGCCTTGCTCAAGGGTCTCACATCAGTCATGGTATTGAGGCTGGAAGACAGCGCTGGTCATTCACTCCCCCCACATACAATCCCTGCTGGACCAGGGACTCAAACCCACGACCTTCGGATTACAAGTCCGACTCTCTGACCATTAGGCCACAACTGCCCCAATTAACAATAATTTTAGCAATAGAGGCATAAATAATATGAGAGTATAGTCATAGTTTTCCCACTAGTTTCTTGATCTGGTAGGGACAAAGAAATCTACAACCGAACTTAATCACTTCTATTCGAAAGGAACATTGTAGGTCTTGCCATTAATGCTGAGATCTTACTGCAGCAAACTGTAGTTAAACCAAAGGTCAAGATCAAGTACTATCAAAGGCTTGAGAACTCCATGGGTTAATCTTCTTAACCGACCTGCCTGTCAGATCTTACAGTCAGACACTGTAAGCTTCTTGTTGTGTCAAGGAGAAACTGTAGAGGATGAAAGGCTTTCATGCTTGATTTTTAGAGGGAATGTTTTGAATAGCTGTTGGTTTTCCTAGACAGCAAAGATATCAAATTGAGAGAAAGTCTGCAGCTTTTCAACTCAACTCAAAATATTACATTGTCTTCTTCAATGAAAGAAAATATCTCAACAATGTAACTATAAGAGTAGTAATAGTGCTCAGGTTGCCAAGATAGTATGTATGCAATCAAAGTCAAAAGATTCCAACATGTAAAAACATATTGTAACATTTTGTAAAAAAACATATTTTTATTTCTCTTAGGAAACTGGTGGAGAAACATTTGAGTTAAAAGAGATTTAAATTAAACATACTTGAGAAATTCCCCTACTGGAGAAATTCTAACCTTTCTTCTAATTGCAATTGCTCAGCGTTGTAGGATGTGACCATAAAAATAAAGGTAGTGCTTGATAAGATGACAGTATTCATAGCAACATACTCTGTTAGACCTCCAAAAGTTATTTTAAAAAATACAGTATTTTTTAGAAGTGTGAATGTCTATTACAAAACAGGTCTCAATGAATTATTCATGGATTTCAACCATTATTCATTTTCACACCTAAGATATGGCTGAATAATGAAAGTGGTTTGGCAGAAAGCTGCTCTTCAGTAAGGTTCTTTGTGCATTGTTCCTGAGAATTGTTCCAAGCTTGTTTTAGACCAAATGCATCAATGATGAAGTTACATAAATATCTTCCCACTTGCCTTTAGTTTAGTTGCAACAAGCGGATGGGAGTCCCCCTCCGTCTGAGTCTACAGGTATTATGAAACCCTGCCATCTGCAGCAGCATTTCTGAGTGGTTGAAGTTCCCTCTGGGTGTTCAGGTCTTTAGTTGGGACCTTACATAACTGATTTTCCATGCAGGATCGTATCAGTCATTCAAAGTCATAGAATTTTTCTGTATTTAACTCAACTATTGGGGTATTTGATTTCTTGTAATACCCAACTGCTACCTGTGTACCTAGAGGAATCCTTCAGCCTCTATTAAACCAGCTTTAACCAGAATGCTGCTGGCGTTTGTCTTCATTGGCTTTCTTAGTCTTAGTCTTTTCTCACGTCAGTGTCACATCAGTTTAATTCTTATTTTGCTTTTTTAACCATGTAGGTTGCCACACCATTTAAGACTAGGTCCATTATTTGTTCTGTCATTCAGGTAGTTGTTTCGTTAGTTTAACTTTTGTTGTCTACACATCAATTATTTACATAATGTAAGACAGTGAGTTATCAATAAAATTATTATTCTGTATTATGGAGGGATGAAACGGTGCTTATTAAAAATATCATGGGGTCATCAAGCTATTTCACAAAAATATTGCGATTTTGTCAGAAAGCTGAAAAATTCTATAATTAATAGTGAAGCATTTTTTTAGCTACATCACTCAGCCCTGCCTGTTAGATTGCAAATAATATGCCTTAGTGGTTCTTTATAGTAATCTTTTTGCATTTATAAGTTGATTTATACTGTGTCTGTCTGTTCGCAGATTCCAGCACACCACTCCTCCATACCCAATGTGAACGGCTCCTCTGAACAGCCCCAGCAACATAACAACAGCATGAGCCCTGAAGGTAGATGTCCATCCCCTCTGTGTCTCTCCTCTCTCTTCACTGTCATGCAAATCTCTCACCCTGCATCTCACTGTGGGTTTCAAGCCCTGAAGTCCCTATAGGGCATTTCAGGGGCATGACAGGCTCTGCCAGTGAAAACGCTTACACAAATAACACTCTTTGCCACATTGGCATAAGCTCACCTCCACACACTCTCACACACTCTGCCGGCAGGGCATTAGGATACATCCCTGCTCAGCAGTGCATGAGTCAGGATGACCTTGAGTTGTTTGTCTGTGTAATGCACCAACCAAATTTAAAGGTGAAGTGCGTGATTTCTGTGCCAATGGTGGCACGAGACAGAACTGAAATCTGTTTGTTTGGGTTGGACATAACAATATTGATAATGTGAGGTTGAAGCCAATTCTATCTGATTTTCTGACCAATGGCAGATGAGGGGAGCATTGGAACGTGTTTTGATTATGGAAATATAATAGTGATGTCTAGTGATGTAATAGTGATGTCTAACGTGTCTCAAAGTGATGTGATTAACATGTTGGTTTGTTTTCTTTAGTTAATGGCAATCGAAATCTTGCTGCCTCCTTCATTTTGGAGAAGTACAAAATTGGCAAAGTTATAGGTGATGGAAACTTTGCTGTGGTTAAGGACTGCGTTGAACGGTAAGAAAACTACTAGTTACAAAAGGCATATTTAAACAATGTTCTTTCTGTCAAAGTCTGCCAAAAATGATTTAGGCCTTGTTCACACTACATACAAATTTGATTTGGTTTCAGATCTGAATTTTAGGACTGATGAAATATGATCTGTTGGTTCAATCACTGTCTTTAATATACAGTACATCTACTGTACATCAGTGGCTGTAATAATGATACAAGCATTAGCATAATGCCAAGAGCAGCTGTCAAAGTAAAATAGATAATAGACACACTGTACTTTAAATTACAATAAAATTACTACTTGAATTATGTTCAGACCATTCAAAATGCATTTTGCTAAAAACTAAATGGAGTTGAATATGCCAAAACAACAAAGTTTAAATTGCCCCATGGGATAAAAACACTTTGTTGTGTTGCAAGATGTGCCTTTCCTCTTTTTGAATATACAGTAAAATATCCACCTGGTTTCTAGTTTACTGTTCAGATTTTTAACACTTACATCAACAACACAGTTTATCATTAACCTTTCTGAAACAAAGACTATTATTCTGTGTTATCTTTTTCTCCATAGATCCACTGGAAAGGAGTTTGCACTGAAAATCATTGATAAAAACAAATGCCGTGGCAAAGTGAGTTTCATAGACTTTAAAAGATGTTTATGGTGGGTGTAGAGGCAGGATATTTATATGTAAATTATTTATGTCTCAATATTCCACTGGATGAGCTTAAAGTCATTGTAAAATAACTATAAACGCACACCTGTGACTGCACATTCTGTATAACTGTACCAAGTTGCTGCATTGCTTGGGAAGTACAAACAGCCCACAGTTATATGCTAATTAAGTATATTACTTAGCAGAAGTAATTTTAATAAATGTTAATTTTAATAAATTTAAAACATTGGACTCTGTTACAGCTGTTGCTGCCACTTATAAAAGCAACATGTAAAGGCTTATTGTTTCAGTAAACAGCAGTTACATCTGTGGAAGAGATCAAAGTCTTTTAATCTAGTTTCAACCTGTGCTTTAACTAAGGAAGTTAGTTTCCTGTTTGCCATTTCCACCTCAGCAGCTAAAGACAAAGACCACTGAGAGATGCTGTATGGTTGGGAGTTTTTAGTGACACTTATTTTAAACCCTCAGGAGCACCTGATCGAAAATGAGGTGGCGGTGTTGAGGCGTGTTAAGCATCCCAATATAATTATGCTGATTGAGGAGGTGGATACGCCCACTGAGCTCTATCTAGTCATGGAACTTGTGAAGGTAATGATCATTATACCACCACTTTTTTCAACATCAAACACATACAAAAGTTTTGCTTAACATTAAATTAAAATAGACTTCTTTCTGGTCTAATTGTGCACAATTCTTCAAAGTTTGTTTACAATTCTGTGTGTTCAAATCGGTGTATTTGTGACCAGGGTGGAGATCTGTTTGACGCAATCACCTCCTCCACAAAATACACTGAGAGAGATGCCAGTGCAATGGTGTTCAATCTGGCTGCAGCTCTCAAATATCTTCACAGAATGAGCATCGTCCATCGAGACATCAAACCTGAGAATCTATTGGTATGCAAACTTACACACAAACACACACAAACATGCATGTAGACAGACAGACCTCTATTAGTGAGGACCCAAAAGTGACATACTGAGATT